>CAUHTR010003751.1:0-43159 GCA_959609185.1 Schmidtea polychroa | reverse complement strand
ATCGTTGGCCGTATATAAAAAATAATAATAGTAATAATAGTAATAATAATAAAAATAATAATAATAATAATAATAATAATAATAATAATAATAATAATAATAATAATAATAATAATAATAATAATAATAATAAATGCCATCAAATGACGGGATTATCGCGACGCGTTTAAAATTTAGAGTTGAGAGAATAATTGTGTCTACGTTTGTGAGAGGAGCATTATCGATTGATATTCAGCATCAAACACAATGGACCAAAATTATCGAGATATTTATCAATTATACGGCAGTCAATTCCGGCTCCTGAGACGACTGGAAATGCTGTTGTAACAAATTCTCCACAATTGTCGGAGGATTATTGGCTGCATGTTTATAGTTGGTTTCCGCGTGCACGTAATAATTTTCAAAGAATTCGCACAAAAACTCAAATGTCGGTCGATCTTCGGGATTTTGCTGCCAGGTTGTGAGCATGATATTGTAGATTTTAAGAGGACATTCGGTTGGAATTGGCATTCGATAGCCCTTTTCCACTTCTTGCAATGTTTCAGTGTTATTCATAGACGGATATGGAACTTTGCCTTTGGTGACAATTTCGTACAGTACAATCCCATATGACCAGACATCAGATTTAATGGTGAATCGACCAATCATTGCTGCTTCTGGGGCAGTCCATTTGATGGGAAATTTAGTGCCTTCCTTAGCTTCATAAGTTCCCGAGTTCTCTCTAATCATTCGAGCCAAACCAAAGTCTGCAACTTTACACATATTGTTTTCACCAACTAATATGTTACGTGCGGCTAAATCTCGATGTATATACCGTTCCTTTTCTAGAAATGCCATTCCACATGCAATCTAGAATGAAATTATGAACAAAAACTGTTGTCGATAAAATTCCGTTTTCACAAGAGAAAGGAAATTAAAACAAATGCAACAAAGAAAATATTTCAATCTGTGAAAAAATGAAAGAATTGTTAGTGACCAATGAGAATGCTTAAATTAAAAATTCAATTTATACAACGGGATTTCAAATTTCCAATAAACTAACATGAAACAAAGGCTTTCTAAGCGTCGCTTCTTACAAGAAGATCGAATTCATCATCTAAATCAAGGTTATCAATGTTAAAAAGGTTTTCTACTAAATTCCGTTTTCAGTAAAGGAAATTAAAGCAAATGTAACAAAGAAAATATTTCAAAATGTGAAAAAATGAAAGAATTATAATTGACAAATGAAAATGCTTAAAAATTAAATTTATTGAACGGGATTTCAAATAGCCAATAAAATAAAGGCTTTCTTACTGTCGCTCCTACAAATATATCGAATTTTTTACCCGAATTAAGGTAATCAATGCGGATCCAGTAAATGTTTTTGTATTATTTTCATTTTAAAATCTTTGTTGATTTGAACATATTCACAGGTAAGAAAATTGATATTTGACATTTGCGGAGGAAAATAATAGTAATAAAGTGTAAAAACGTTCATAATATACGTGTAAAATTAAAAAATATCTAATCATAGGCCTGGCAAACGAAAATGATTAAAATTCAAAATTCAACTTAAAGAAATAATTTTTTCAAATACTCAATAAAATAAGAAATTTGGAGGATAAATGTTGAGTGGCAACTAATACAGTACAGTTATAAAGTTATTCATTAAATCTTCGAAATTAGTTTTAGAAATCAGTCAATTTGTTTTCATTTCGACTTCGGTAAAAAATACAGTTATTTGGAATTGCTGAATTGGATTTGAAACTTACGTAATTGGGAAGCATTGGGATTTGTGGATAATAATTAAAATAACTTTAAGATGTTTAAGGCCATTTTTGAAAATTTCGGTTTATCAAAAGAACTTTTAATATGAATAAAAATTGTGTATTAAAACAACTTAACTTATCAAAATTGACATTGTTTATATTTACATATTGAAATCTCTATCAACTTGTAGAAACTCCTAATTAAAATTAAAATCTCCAAATACTAATTTCCATAATCATTATCTATTTAATCATCTATTTATTTATTCAATAGTTTAGGAATCGATTTATTCATTAATATTATTTTTATAATTGATTACAATAATTATTTATGGTTTCTTATAAATTAGCCTTTGCTGTAAATTAAAGAGAATAAAATAAAAAGAGAATTTTCGATTATAATATAAGCCTTTTTAATCTAATTCCAGTTATACCCACTGTTGTAATCATTCCAATTAAATACATTTCGCGTTTTGCTTTTGCTCATTTCGACAATAGTTCAAAAAAAGAAAAGGAGAAAGATATTCAATTGGAAAGTAACAACTATGGATAATCGTTTGGCCTTTTGACAGACGTTATAATTACAGTATATCATAAAGTAACATTTTTTGTAAATTTGAATCAATTGGTTAACTAACGAAATAAGTTAATAAGTTAACTAACAAATTGACTCATAAATATAAAAATTACCGTATATTTCGGCGCATAAGACGACCCTTAAAGTCAAAAAATCACCCTTGAAAATTGTGGTTCGTCTTATACAACCGATATAAAAGAAAGTATTACAGTACAGGTAGTTGTATTTATACTAGTTGTATTTATACTACTACAACCGATATATGATAAATCATAAAAATTTGTTCTAATTTTGTACCTCGTCTTATCTGACGGTCGCCTTATACGCCGAAATATACGGTAATCGAATTGATTTGAATGAAATAACAATATTTATTTTTTAAACACAAATCTTTACTTTGTAATTCAATGTTTTTCGCTCGGCAAATAATTTATTTACGCTTGACTTTGGACACAGTAAGTAACTTTAAAAAACATTTTAAATAAAAAATTTTTTTATCATTATTTATAATTTGAAATTATATTTATTGAGATAATAGATAAGTTAAATGATGCTGTGATCAATAGATTATTAACAACATCAATACTCACTTGTGCCATCAAATCAACCAGCATTTTCATCTCCAAATTTTTACCGGGACCTTCTCTTAGATATGCTAGAAGACTTCCATGAGTCATGAGCTCAGTTACAATATATATAGGATCATCAGTGCATACCGCATATAGCTTCACTAATTTGGCGTGATTGAGATTTTTCATTATTCTTGCCTCTTTCAGGAATTCATCAGTTGTCATTGCACCTTGTTTCAGCGTTTTGACGGCCACCCAAGTGCTGTTATTCCATTTGCCTACATTCAATCGATTTGTCACTATTGGTATCAATTCATTCTCGATGAATATTACCTTTCCAGACTTCACCAAACTGACCTGCTCCAAGTTTTGTAACAAGTTCTATAGATGACCGTGGAATTTCCCATTGATCTTTTGTTTTAAATGAAAGATCAGTAGTAACAGGAGCCGGTCGTGGACATGGTCTGGTTAATCTACAGCATAAACCATTGGAATCTTGTGAATAGAAATCGATTAATTCGACTAATGACGAAAACATGCATTTTGTTGTGATGCAGACCATGTCATCGGCATAACGAATTTTATAATGTTTTACAGATTCACTCCCGTTTGGTTCGTTATCCCGCACTGATAACGATAAGAATCCTAATCGAATAGTATAATTACTATTCCATATAATTATTTGAATATTACAATACAATTGAAATGGAAAATAAATTACAAATTTTTTATCAATGATAAGTAATTATATAAGCACTTATCCAACAGTGCCTATTTTTAATTTCTTCATTTTTTAGAAGACTATATTCGTGCATAATGTGAATTTATTGATCCTTAGCAGTGGTAGGCAAATATTTTAGTTAAATGGCTACATAACAAATCGAAGTAGGAAGCCGAGTTAAACAAAGAATATTTTAACAATTTATTCAAGATGCAAAGAATTTCTATTTTCTACCGCTGCTTTTTCAAGCCTCTGCAGTAAAATTTTGAACACTTGATAGAGAAAGATATTTTAATATTATGTTTTTTTTAAATGAACACGCTTTCTTGGCAGATCAGACAAATTGCATATTACAATTTCGTTAAAAAAATTTACTCATTAAATTTTTATTCATTAAACACATTTGATTTCTTTTATTCGCCTGAAACGAATATATATTAATTAAATTAATTAATTTCAATTTTATTTTTTTCTATTAATATTTTTACGGAATAATAATTTTCAAATCTGATGTATCATGAAATGTATGTAATAATAATATCATTGCCATGTTTATTTCATTATTTATTAAAAAAATTTTAAAGGTAATTTATTAAAAATTTGTTATTAAATTTTTAAACTACACAATTCTCAATGATATAAAAGCATAAATGTGTCAATATCGTCTCCATTGATGTACATAGAATGCATAGAAATTAGTAGTCTAATAAAAAATAATAGAAAAAGAAATAATTATTAATAGGAAAGACCCCAGTGAAAAGTTAAGGGTCATTTTTGTTGATCTGTAACAGGTCTAAATATCAATAAATTTATAATATTTACTTAATTTTTTATTTCTACAAATTACAATAGCAGATTTAAAATAGAATTGCAAAGCAGCGCCAAAAATATTCAATGTAGAAATTATTGTATAATGAAATGATCGATTGATATTTCCATGTGATGATTCAATATATTTTTTTCACCTGATTCGAATAGATAATAAATAAATAACAATAATAAATGCTATTTTAATGACAACGTGAACTTCAGAACGAGACAAAAATCAGCTGATAAATCATTATTTGAACATAATAAAAATAGTATGCTTGTAAATAACCAGTCAGTGTAAAAATAATAATACAAAATAATTCCAAATAAACGAGTGTGCATAAAGGCATCATTAAATAGAGCAGTAAACTATTATTCGAAAAGTCTGTAACTGCTGTGTTTGTGTGTATGTGTAATAGAACCAGTGAGAAAAATCAAGTCATTCAGTCTAAAACAAGGCCGTCTCACGTGGGCAAAAATCACGTGATTTTATACAGAGTAAATATTGCACAAGTCAACAATTACCACCTAGCATTGCAGAATTGCATGCCGATGAGTAATGATGAGAAAAGTATCGAGTCTATTGCACTGTAGACAATCATAATCACTCATGCATACTCGAACAGGCAAAGCACGTGAACATGTAAAATTGAAAAAGGAGATAAATATTAAAAAGAAATTTACCTTGTGATGTCTCACTCTGGCGAACGAGGAAAGTGCCTTGTGTATTGCATTGAAGCATTAAAAGTCTTTCTGAATCTTTCCGACTGATTTTACTGATGAACCAACTAAATTAATTAATTATTATTATTGATAATTAATTAAACGGCCACATAAATATGTCACAGATAAGTCAACTTATAAGAAAAGATTTAATAAAAAATACAAATCGATTGCAGCAAAAGTGAGTTATAATTTCTGGGATCATTTATGAAATCAATTGAATATTCGATGCCCTCGTTGAGGGAGATAGAAAGAATAAAGCATGCGGTTTGCATCACAACTATTTCTAAATTTATCAATAGCCCAGTGACGACGACCATTGGTCAATTAATTAAATGGGTAACGGCGAATTCTATCCAAAATAAAGGAAAAAGCGATTGGATTTTCTGGAATGATGATATGTAGTGTGATATAAAGTAAGAGACATTTCCTAATGTCACCCCACCGATTGCAGTGGTGGAAAATTTAACCGCTATAATTATGTCTAGTTCACCTTCAGATAGGTCACAGATAAATTATTGAAATTTTTTATTTTTTCAATTATTTATATATTTAAAAAATTCGAAAATAGTTAATTATAAATTAAAATAAAAACTTAATTATCTTAATGCATTTGGCTATCTTTACGTAGATTTGAAGCTACATTTTAGATAAATCAAATTGGATTTACTTGGATTGCGCGTTTATAGAATTTTTTTTGCTTTTCTTATCTTATAATTTTGAATATAACTTATAAAAATTTAATATTTTCAAAAAATTCCAAGTATCATATAATACATTTTTGAATAACAAGGACCAATTGAACTCGTTATTCAAGAGTTGCCTATAAATAAAATATTACCGAGCTTGTTTTAAAAATATTTTTAAGTACCGTATATACTCGCGTATAGGCCGAGTAATTTTGGATTGATTTTCCCCCCAAATTGATTGGTTATATATATTTATTTATATATTACCCAAAATATAATTTTTAATAGGTCAGATTATACGCGGGTCATCTATTTTTGACATTTTAATCAACCAAATTCAGGGGTCGACTTATATGCGAGTATATACGGTATATTTTTATAATTTCCATTTTCCTTATCCTCTTTTTCGACAATTGATTAATGTTTAATATTTAATAAGAATTTTCGGTATTGCTTTTCAATTGTTTGTTGATTATATACTTATTTTTACTGAAGTGAGCCAATTTGAAATGAGGGAGTCGGTAGAGGAGAGTAATTAATATTTACCTATATTTCATGAAGTATCTAAAAACCAACATGTATTTAAAAAATAATAAATGTAGCATTAGAATTTTAAATGAGTTAAATTGGCGCAGTCCGTAAATCTAGTGTTAATATTATATATACTACAGAAGCAATTTGATTTAAAACCAAGTTTTAACAGATATCAATATATTCCATTTCATTACTATTTTCAATGTGATTTGGCTAGGTGTTTAAATATTTTGTTATTATTTTAAATATGTCTGTACTTTCATCAATTGCAATAGAAAAGGCTTCAAATGTTGATATGGTTGACCTTAACTGATCTCGCAAATTCTCTACAATTTCATCGATTCTGTTTGCTATAGTATTTTGGCTTAAGCTTACACTTTTAATTTTTTTTTAATTGTTCTGGGCACAACACTTCCACTGCTTTGATTAAACATTCGATTATAAACTCTACTTCGGTAAATGGTTTCGATTTACGTGCAATTAAATGCGATAATATATAACTAGTCTTTACAGCTGCAGTGTTGTCTTCAAAAACCCTTGCTGTTTTTGAAGAATTGACTTCAATTCTGACAACTTTTGTTTTCGAAATTTCCTAACATATTGCTAATAGTCTTTATGTTTTGTTTCATAGTGTCTTTTAAGATTGAACTCCTTACAAACAGCAATACTGCTCCGACATATAAGATATAATATTTTATTCTTGCACGAGATAAAAAAATATTTTGATTCCCATTTCTGTTGAAAGTTACGATGTTCATCTTCAACTGTTCTTTTCTTTTTCATACTTGTGCTGGGCTCAAACATACTATTTCTTAGTACACCTAAATCCGAAATATAAAAGTTTCTATAATCTTAAAAAATCGATAAAATTATACTATAGTACAGGCCTGTCAAACTCAATTTACACCATTAATAAAATTGAATAAATGAAATAGAAATGAAAATAATTCTCATAAATGGTGAGTCATCCAATGATGAACACACCAAGGTGTATTATAGACTTTTAACTTTCGGAATTAGGTGTATGATATATCTTTCAATAAAATAACAAGAAAACACGATGTTAAAAATATACTGAGCAGAGAGGCACTGCGTAGTGGCAACCCTTGGCGTTTTCACAGATGATGGTGACGATTGACGATCAATGACTGACAGGAGTAGACTGCATTGTGTTGCCATAATTAAAACCACTGCACGGTAATCACGCGACTAATGTCGCCATATTTTAAATTATTCGAATGATAAATTGTATAAAAATAAAAGTATTGATAATTTGTTACAAATGCCAAATTCATGTTGTTTTAAAATTTGATTAAATTAACAAATTAATGTTTAAAATTTTTAAAAAATCCGAGTTCCACAGCCACGAATTATTTTTTAACGAGCCATTTGTCAACGGGCCGCGTGTTTGACAGGCCTGCTATACACGATATCATATTCTGCCGCCACATGTAAATGAACTGTAGTCGATTAATTTTACACAAAAACACTATAACATATAATTTTAATTGTCTTTTGTGGTATTCACGTTTTCGCGGTATTGTCATGAAAATACGGTACTAAAAATGCGATCGCAATGCTGGTGGCTAATGAGTTAATTGAAAGTGTCAATTTTTTTACATATCTCAAATAATCAAGGGTTTAATTAATAAAGAATTCGTCACATATCTCATAATTAATAAAATTTTATTAAATTCAGTCATAAATTTTGTTATTTTAACTTTTAATTTGGCTAGTAAGAAGTTCTAATTAATTTTATTAAATATTTGACTTCGCAGTCAATCGAATCGCTATGCTGAATAATCTTTAATATTGTGAATATTTCCTAAAATTTCAATAAATATCCCAGATTTTGATGAACTTGCTGAGTCTACTGATTGAATTGTGATCAATAAATGTCACTGAGAATTAAATTTATGATAAATTGCCACATTTCATTCAATATTAATTGTTAGGAAAGTGTAGGAATATATAATAATTTGCACACTTATTGCATTAATAATTTATTATCAAAGAAATTATAAAATAAATCGTCAAGTAATAAATTTGATTTTATTAAAAGTTTCATACAACATTTAACAACAAGATATTATATATTTCAATAAATGTTTAAGTTTGTTTTACCGATATGTTTAAACAACTGATTTAATACATTTTCTATAAACAAATAACCTAAACAAAAACTCTAAACTCGCTTTGTAAGTTATTGTTATTTGACTTTAATAATAAACGCTAATAGATCATTATAACTACAGGTAAGTGTTATTTCACTTTTATTAGAGTAAGTTTTAACAAAATAACGAATTATCTTTTATAAATAAATTGAGAACAGAAATCTTTTATTCCTTTGAGGCCCTGTTGGCTGAACCAATATTAGCTTGATTCTCAAAATATATTGAAGTCGCATAATATAAATTTGCTTTTAATATTTGTAGTGAGTGGTTTATGAAATTTTCATTATTTACAATTTACTTATTCATTCTCTGTTTTGAAAGTACATGGTGGAAACAAAAACTGTAAATCTTTTATTTATGAAACAAGCGACATTAACATACTTTTCTATATATGACCATGTCGTCCCAGAAAATACTACCAGCGCTACAAGAATTCTGAAAATGCATTTTTTAAATAAATCTTAAATGCATTCCTCGAAGAACTCCTCAACCACGCAATGTAAATCTTCGGCGCCTGTGAATGATTTCCCTCTCGGATGCTTCTTTAAATGTTGAAAGAGGTAGTGGGCACGGGGTACAAGATTGGAACTATGAAAAGTAAGCTTAAAGTGTCAAACCAGTCTACTCAATTTCGAATTTAGAAAATGTCCACTGTCTGAACAGGTGTGTCAAACCACATAGGCGCCTCTGCCTGTCTTCTTTTCTTCCTAACTGTTACTACTAGGTTTCTGTAGTACTCGGCATTAATCTTAAATATCGACCTTCTCTGTCGTTATCAGGAAACTAATATGCAACCTCCTCTGAATTCATTTACCTAGTTTTCACAGTTGATAAAGACGGACCATCCTTCGAATTGGTAAATTGCAACAACTCATGAATTTCACTACTAGCCTTTTTTGCAAAACAAAGAATTTTATCACACTTTGATATCCAATCGGTGAAATCATGACTATGACAATTTTTCAAACTCTGCTACCATGATAAGGAAAATGACTGAGTAAAACCAACTTCATTTTCTTCACATATACTTTTATGGCTACTACAAAATTAAAAATGGCTAACTATTTTAATTCTATAGTACGCTAGGGACTTATTAAACCAACCACATATATATGTATCGTGTATTTTATATTAGAACTTCTATCTGTAAATGGATCTTGTCAAGAAATAATTGGTCGGCGGACGATACTGATAATCCTAAATAGTTCTAAATCGCAAAGTTTCCATCTCAGTAAACATTGACATTTAAAAACCACTGCTTTTCTAAGGAAGTTCATATGTCAAAAATTACATTTTAAGTCCGGCCAAGTTAGATTTTTCTCGATATAATTTCGTTTTAAAAAATCCTGAAGTTATTTTACATTCCTGTTATTCGGAATAAAATTTTATTGTCCCATTTTTAGAAATTCATAAATGTTTTTGAATCATTCATCTTAACTTTGTAATTTTGTTATTTTTCTTCAAATATAATTACGACACTTTTTTCTGACAAACGAAAATTGAATTTTAATGAATTCATTAATTTATTTAAATACTAATTGCTAAAAAATGAAGCAGGACGTTTTAATGCAAAATGAGAATAAAATTAACATTTTATATAAATTGTTGAAATATAAAACAGTGATTTGAATTTTTAAATAAAACTTATCATTATTTTATAATCCAAAAGAATGAACTAGTAATGCTATTTTTGAAATTATATTAAACTTTTGTCACCGAATTTGCTTACTCCAAATAATATACTTATTATTTTTTTGGATTTCTTTGTTCGACTTGATCTGGTATTTGATGGGGTCTTTCTTACATCGGGAAATTGTTCATTATATAAAGTATCTTTAGGATCATAATTTATTAGTTATTTCTTCAATCTCCTAAGATAATATAATTGGCTCCCGTTGGTTTATTAGCATTTGAACTTTTTCCTAATCATTTTTTTCGTATAAATATCAGATCTTTTTTGAAAATTCTCCAAATAACCATTTAAGTCTTGAAATCGGTGATTTTTTTAGTTTCTACATACCATATGTGCAAACAAAATCAAATAAAACATTATCCATATCTGTTTTTGTCAGCGCTTTTGTTATTCACTTTGTTTTGAATTAAAATTATTCATTCTTCCAAATTTATTCTTTTTCATACTCAAAATCTTGTTTAAAGTTGATTTAAGAAGCTGATTTTCACGCATTCATGTTCCATTTTATAAATTATTAGAGTTAGGAAATGAAAATTACCGATAACTAATTATTGTCAATCTTACTAATTTAATAATATTACAAAAATTAAAAATCATATTACAATTTACAAAAGCAAAAAGTAAATTTTATGAATTCATTAATTTATGGATGGCATTTGTGACTCTGTCCAAGTGGAGGCTAAGCTACTCTCTCTGGTGGGCCTATGGACATGTATATGCGTGCGTGTTGGTGTGAATAAAGGATTACTGCAATAACCTTCATGTTTTCAATATCATTCGATGGCAATACGGTTACTAAATTCACCAATTAGCTTAGGCGTTCAACGAGCATAGAGTTGGGTATACAGAAGCAATTGAGTGGCAATTTATTAGAACGGTTGCCATCATTGGCAGAAAGAAACCACATAACCATACCAGAAATCTTTAAATTATTCTGTATAATTAATCCATTGAGTGTCATGCTCAACATATATGTAAAACTTCTATAAAAGTAATAACATAATTTCAATTAACAGCCTAGGTAATGCGATAAATTATATTTAATTTATAAATTTTGAGATTTATTCGACTACTGAAACGAAAAAAAAGTTTTTTTTATCTTTGATTAATAGTGAAAAAATTATCTGACAAAACTAAGATTATATAACAGATAATATTTTGATATTATTGAAAATAATTCTTATTTAATTATTAATTATTTGAAATATTTGTGATTAAAACAGAGTTATAAAATAACTAGAAATTACTCTTGAGATTCTAGAGAACCCTCCAAAGCAACAAAACTGCTTGGAATATAACCTTTATCCAAAGTAGTTGCATGTTCTACTAGCCACCATTCTGGATCGCTGAATTTATTAACAAATATTTAATTTTTTAAGTAATAATGAACACTCACAACTCATTCAATAAATATACACGATCACCTTTTCTTAGAGACAATTCTTCATTTGTGCGCTCATTATAATCAAACATTGCAACTAAAACTCGTTTTTCAATTTCTGTGAAACGCTTACGCATAGATCCACTTGAGATTGTGTCACTATTTCGATGCCGCCCTTCAGAGGCAGAAATCCTGCACGAAGTTGCTTTTGAATTTCGCACACGAACATTACCACTTTGACGAAAACTAGAATCTTTATGCATTATTATGCCTGAATTATCTACTGATTGTGATATTAATTGAGATGGTGAATGTTCAAAGTTTTTAGAAATTCCATCAGATTGATAACTTTTAAAATTATTCGGCGAAGACTGTGATATGGGAATAGGAAAACTCTCCTGAGGTTTTGAATGTTTTTTGTCATCGTTATTTTTAAATATCATTTTTAAATGACTAATATGACGAGGTAGAGAATCAGCACGACGATTTTTAAAATAATCACTAATATTATTTTGATTGTGACGTGGTGATGATTGCACCGATATATTTGACAACGAATCTTCCAATCCAGATTCCAATGGCATAAGTGGAGGTTTAATTGCATCCAAAAATTTTCCGGACTTATTATTTTTATAAAACTTGTGAATAAATGGATGTTTGTCTGTACAATTTCCCATTTTTGCCTAAAAGAAAATTATAAATGAATAGATAAATTAAAAATTTCAATCAAATTTCGATTTCATGCAATAGATACAAAAGAAAATATAAATTAAATTAATGTATAGAAACAATGTCTTTATGCAAATGTTAAAGTTAACTAAAATAATTCAAAATTATAATATAAATTTTGTTATAAAAATTTGTTATTATCTGTAAAAAGAAAAAAGTTTATGTTATAAAAAATTAAAAGTTATAGACTGTAAATTTTTAAAATATTAATAGCGAATATATATCAAATATTTTTTTCATATTTTACAGTTTGAGCGTTGGACCAGAACGAAACGACCTTGAGATTGTTTGAATGAATGGGAAATCAAAAATAATGGTAAAAATAGATTGCTAGGTTTCTAATTGTAAACTGCATAACTTAACGATCTAAGTGTACCCTTATTGGTGCTTTAAGAGTTCCATGGAACTTTTCAACTTTGCCATTACATTGTGGATGATAAGGTGTCGTGTGTCTGTAATTAACATTGAATTTTTGACACATCTCTCTGAATGTAGCCAAGATAAATTGCTTACCGTTGTCTGTGATGATGATTTCTAGAACTCCATAATGACATATCCACTCGGTCTCCAGGGTTCTCGTTATTATGTTACTTGTTATTTCAGAAATCGGATGGCTTCCGGCCAAGAAGTATATCTGTCAATAAGAATATATATTTTTTGTTTACATGTGGTAAAGGACCAACAATGTCCATGTGAAAAACTTTGAATTTTCCAAGATTTGGGAGCTTTATGAGTGCTGATTTAGTGTACCTGGTTATTTTGTTTTTCTGACATTTCTCACAGTTTTTGCACCATTGTCGGATTTGTACCCGCAACCGTGGGCCATACATATTTAGACCATATTAGCTTATTCGTCGCGTTTGTTCCCGGGTGGCATATATATTCAACGAGTTGGTGGCTCTCTGGCAGGTCTACACATTGTGATCCTGTTGACATGTTTACAAACATTCCATCTTCATTCTTTTGAATTTCGAACGTGGGAAAAGCTTCTAACATTTTGAAGAATGATGGCTCTTTCTGTTGTTGGATGATTTCTTGTTTATTGCGTCTTTTAACGTCGAATACGGCAGTTTTAAATGTGGTCCAATAGATCCGAGTATTCTTCGAGGATTCGTGGTGAGTAGATGAAAATATTTTGATTTTTTATTGATGCCAGCTCGAGTGCAGCATCAACTTGTTCGAACCACGTTTTCGAAGAAATCGGTATCTTCATCTGGATGTGACTACTTTCATGAGCCACACTTCTGACACCAATGTTGTCTTTTTCGGAACTCATCATTTAGTTAATGGAAATAAGACACTTTGATTTCATGAATCTTTATTTTAAAGTTTAAATAATTTGATTATTATAAATACCTATAGTATTTATAATAATTATTTAATTGATTTGGCTACAGTTGGCACTCTTGATCATGGCATATCACTAATCGTTCAATAAATGTGAATCTCAATTAGTAATCATATTTGACAATAGTCTTTGCAATTCGAATCGAACCAGTAGAAATATAATAATAGCTTTTCCCTACGTTTCGCACGTTCCCAACCCCTGAACTAAACCATTCACAGGCCAAAGCGATTAACTTCACTATTTGGATATTTTTAAATTTTCATGCCAGTAATTGATAGATAATTAACTTTTATATTTAACTATATTTCTTTTATAAATAAGCCTAATGACATTTTATGTAGATTTCAATATAAATGATAAACATGAATTTGAAAGAAAATATAAAAATCGATTTGGCATAATTCAAATTAACTTGTTCAATTCATATGTAGTTAGGGAACATCCATTAAGTACGTCCCCCAAAATAAGCACTTTTTGACCCCCTCCCCCTTGTCTCTTTTATGTCCCTTTTCTGGAGACCTCCCCCCGGGGACATCCCTCCGAAAACAGAACTCCCTTATTTTCAGACGAAATTTGGAACATAAAATTATAATATTAGGCAGATTATTTTGTTGCTGGTAATACATAATATTGTTTAAGCTTTAGTAAAAATTGTCCAAATTTAAAAAGAGAATCCATTTTTTAAAACAAAATTAATAAAGCTAATATAGGCATCTGTCTTTTAATTAGTAGCCTAAATTATTTCAGTCTAATGTTTACTCGTCCTCCCATGGTGATCTGAAAATGTCAAAGATATTTCTGTAGACAGCTGGGGATAATATTCAAATAATAGGGGTTTTGGATAGATATTAGGTTTAGTCTGAGGATGTCCTAAGCTTTTGACCCCCTCCCCTCATTGTCCCCATATGTCCCTTCTGTAGAGACCCCCTCCCCTACCTCTTAGGGGACGTCCTTAATGGATGCTCCCTTATACAATATTATACTACGGATAGGATATCCAATTTAAATACATCTTAAACTATCTTATGTATATAAAATACATTGAAATCTGATAAGCAATATCTGACTTAACTTTTAACTTCTTATGAAATGTGCTTGATTCGACAATAATGACAAATTTAGTTGAGTTTACTTTCATTTTGTATGCTCTGTGGGTATACGGTATTGGGTTTCGTATAAAATAAACTCAAAATAAGTCTGAATGTGCAAAATAATTAAGAAACAAATCAATAAAATGCTGAAACCTATTTATTTAAAACTATTATAAACTAACTACCGTATATACTCGTGTATAAGCCGAGAAATTTTGGGCAATATTTTAAGCTAATTTTTAAGCTAACATGTCAAAAACAAGATTTTGTGATTATTTAAATAATTCGTCAGATTTTAGCTATTTTTTTTACCTCGGCTTATATACGGGTACTTGATTTTGGACAAAAAATTGACTATAAAAACTCACTTCGGCTTATATACGGATCGGCTTATACACGAGTATATACGGTATATAAATTATTTAAAATTTGAAAAAATCAAAATAACGTAACCAAATTTTATTATTCATTGAACTATATGATAAATTATCCAAAAATATATTAAAAGAATTGGTTATTATTCATAAAGGATGGAAATCTTAATTGAGATAGAATTAATGTCTACTGGTATATTTGCTAAAGGAAAATACACTGACAAGTGGTATTGAAATGTTTTTAATGAAAAGTTGACGTATAAGATTGGAGATATATTAAGTATTTATTTAAAAAATATTTTACTAAAACATCACTTGAATATTTAGTTCAATTTTGCAGAAGACATATTTGTGGGGTGAATATAAATCATTCGATGATTATTAGTGTGAAAATAAATATTGTAAATCAGCGCCTGTTGATTGTTCACATTATTAATATAAGGATTATTTCTTACCTAAATTGTCACATGTCAAACCATGAAATGGTATTTGACTTTGAAATAATAACCAATTCTTTTAATATATTTTTGAATAATAAAATTTGGTTTTAATCGATGAATAATTTGATCAGTCAATTTATTTTCCCACTAATAATTCTATTTCAATGAAGATTCTTAGCACCTCAGAATAATTTTATCAAAGTTTTCTTCAATCAATGAGAAAATATAATCTCTAATTAGGTATTTGATGGTAGATGAGGTGAAATATTTTGTTGATTTGTAGAAAATATTGATTTTATTAAATTTTGATCAGGGATGCTCTTATTATATATCTATTTAGATATTACAATATTTCATAGATGTATGTTGGGTGGCGATAACAATTAATGAAAATTCATATATTTGAAGATTTTCATATTTTCTAGTGTTTTTAAAGAATTGATTTCAAGTGGGTGGAATTTCATGAATCTTTGGATATATATATATATATTCGGTTGGATATAAATATGGGGTAGAATTATTTGGTGAGAGATCAGTTATGTGGGAATATTCTAAGGGTGATATATTCAGTTAAAAGTACAGTAATATTTATTTTAAATTTCGAGTAGAGTGATAGAACAAAAATTTAATTCTTTATAATTATAACCGGTTTTATCAAATGATTTTATAAATTATTTGAGGTTAATGACCAATTTAATTTACTTGATTTTAGATGTTTTATAGTGAAATATTTGTAATCTTTAGATAATCAAAGTTAAAGGAGTTAGAATTATAGTCATTTAAATGGATTTTAATAAATCGTATTAGTTAGATATTATCTTTTACAGATACTTATCGATAAAATATTAATCTTTAAAGATGGATAATTAATTTTAAGGAAATTTGAGGCTTTTTAGATGATTTTAGTGGAGAATTCACTTGGATATAAAAAGAATGTTAAATATTGTCATATAAATGAATTTACTGGTTTATTAGATGTTATCATTAGTGGACTTATATCAGTTTCCTTTGGAAATTAATGATAATTATTTAGATATTTTTAGTCTAGATTGACGACTTTGATAATTTGTAATGAATTTATACTGAATTTTCTGAATAATTTGAGCAATCAGTCAATCAATTTGAAATCATTAAAATTACTTTATTAATAACTTGAATGATTAGTATTTAAGATAAATATTTACTGGATTATCAATGACTATAATTTCAAGTTCTTTCTTGTCCATTAATTGACTTTTTATGATATTTATTTACTAGGTTTTGAATAATTTAAATGTTTTACATGTTAATTTTACAATAATTTCATCAATTTTTACCTAGTTATTTGGAATCTTACAAGTACTGGTACCTTGAATTCAGTCAATCAGTTGCATTTTTTATTATTTTCATTCAATGATTATCATTTTCTTTAATGAAGAACAGTTTCTTTTAAATCTATTTGTTAACACCTAGTTGTAAGTGCTTAGTACTTGGTAGTTGTTAGTGAGTAGTTGAAAATACTTGGTGGGTGATTGAATTTAGGTTGGTACTTAGTAGATAGTTGTTAGTACCTATTCGGTAACAGGTTGTTGGTATTTGGTAACAGGTTGTTGGTATCTAGTTGTATGTATCCAGTTGTTGTTGTTGTTGTTATTGTTGTTGTTGATATCTTGTACTATGTAAACGGTAACTAGTTGTTAGTGTCTAGTTGTTAGTGTCTAGTTGTAAGTACTTGGTTGTTAGTATCTGGTTGTTAGTAGATAGTTGTTAGTACTTGGTAGCCATTTGTAATACATTGTTGGTAACAGGTTGTTGGTATCTAGTTGTAGGTTGTTGATATCTTGTACTATGTAAACGGTAACTAGTTGTTAGTGTCTAGTTGTAAGTACTTGGTTGTTAGATTAATTTAATTAATGTTATTTACTTATGCTTAAATATTTTTATAAAGATATTAAATTTTTGGTAATAATTTATGTAAGAAAACTAAATTTCCAATAAAAAGTAAAATTATTTTCAAGTAATAATATTTATTTTATAGTTCATCATCTTTAAATAATCATTTTTTACGAAAAATAATTTGATTATAACTTGTTTAAAACTTTGTTTAAATATAAAAGCAAATTTTATAGTTAGTTTTTTAAATTCAAAGTAAAGTTAATTTGTATATAAAATAATTTTATAACTCTATTTTAGAACAGAATTTCAAAATTATTTATTCAATACTATTTATGATAAAATTTTAGTGGATTTTTGAAAATTCTTTCGTTTCTATCCAGAGAGCTACAGTTTATTGTTTGCGAAACTTTATCTTAGTTATTCTCAGTGGGTAGTTTAACTTTAAATAATAAATGTGATATAAATTTATAGATGAATCCAACTTACTGACATTACCTGTGGATATATAAATGAAATTCGGAAAGAACTAGGTTTATTTCTTTATCATAATAAAAATATTTTATTAATTAATTTAAAGGATGATCATATTCTGTTTTATTAGATGGTTCAATAGAGTTCTTTGTTTAGGACTTCGCCAACTAAGTAATTGATAATAGTAATTAAAATAAATATAAATTTGTTGATATTATTAGAATTTGCTCTCAGAATAAAATCTTAAAAATAATAAATAATAATTATAATATTTATAATAATAATAATATAAATAATACTAATAATGCTAGATTACCGACAAATTCCAGAGAAAATTCAGAAGAGTGAGGAAACTGACGGAGAAGCCTTTAAAAACATTATTTTGTAAATTAAATATAATAGGGTTGGGTGGCCCTCTTTATCCCTTAATTAATATATATTTACAAGCTGATCGTCGTGGTGGGCGGTTGTAATCCAACTAGTGGGAGGCCTCTGTAAATATATATTGTTGTTAGTGAAAACATTAATTAATTTGGTTATAGTGCCAATGACGCATGTATTTTGTAATGTATTTTTATACGTTTCGAATGTGCTGGTAGTTGACTACCCATGCTAGGCGTAATGTTCCGTACGGAAAGCTATAATGCCCAGGTTCTTCTGACCCCACTTGGGGGAGGCACAGACGACCCTTGTGGACGCGAACAAATATCCACCGTGTCTTTCAGGCACAGATATTTGGTCACTGCTCATTAGGCCTGGCAATACTAAATGCATAAACTTTACCTTGTCCTCTCTTGTCTTGATTTTTATCGTTTAAATAATTATTAAAAATAGTATGTGTAATAAGTTTTATTTACTAACCCTAATTAATATACCCTTGCGACATGTTGAATGTGAGTAGTACCCTTGCTAGCAATACCCATAGGGGGACAGAATATCTTGTCGGATAGACTAGGAGTATATACACCCATGTTAAACAAGGTATGTGTATATAGAATGTATGTATAAAATTGTAAATTATTGCTCCTTATTGACAACTTCCTGTAGAGGCAAACACAGAAAACTGCAAACATATAATAATTCTCTACCCCAATAACTTAGTGTGTAAAAATTATTTTAGGTTTTCACTAATATTGATAATAATAATAATTGTTAATGGGTTGTATATGTGTGTAAATAATATTTTAGTTTTTTTTTTTTTTCAATAATAATAATAATAATAATAATAAAGTTTAATGGGTTGTGTATGTGTGTGTAAAAAATATTTAGCTTTTTCAATAATAATAATAATAATAACTCCCGCGCGTGTTAATACTTTGAAAGAAAATATTGAAATAAAAAATAATAATAATATTTATGCAAAGCATGTGCAATAATTATATCTTTGTTAAATAAGTCAACTTTAGTGTCAAAATAAGTTTTTAAAATATATTTAAATTTTAAAATACCGCAACGTAATATATTTTTGTCCTACCCCTTCATTGATTTAAGTTGGTCAGAATTTAATAATAATTTTAATTTTAATAATAAATAATAATAATACTTTGAAAATGTATTTGAAAATAATTTACGACATGTTGAATGTGAGTAGTACCTTTGCGAGCAGTACATTAGTAACCTTTACCTTTGCGACCATTACCCAATGTGTTAATAAATTTTAGTGTATATTTAAAGTTATAATATTTAGAATTTCTTTGTTAAAGTTTTGTCTTGAATAATTTTAGCAGTACATTTGTGACCTTTACCTTTGTGACCTTTACTTTTGTGACCATTATCTTTGTGACCTTTACTTTTGTGACCATTACCCATAGGGGGACAGAATATATTGTCGGATAGACTCGGACTATATATAATTATAATACTTTGAAAATAATAATAATAATAATAATAATAATAATAATAATAATAATAATAATAATAATAATAATAATAATAATAACTTGTTGCATGCGTGGACACTAATAAGATTTTTTATACATTGTGTGTATTAATATGTTAAAGTTTTAGCAGTACCTTTGTGACCATTACCCTTAGAGGAACAGAATATCTTGTCTGATAGACTATATATGATAATACAAAGTATGTGCAATAATTTTATTTTGTCAACTTTAGCGTCAAAATAAGTTTTTAAAATATATTTAAATTTTAAAATACCGTAACGTAATATATTTAAAAGGTATGATGAGTCAGGTTTGTCTTTGTTATGTAATATGTCTTTGTTATATAAAATTGAATATAAAGATGGGGATAGCTGGTTTGTAAATATGTCAATACAGGGATATAAAATAGATGAGAAAGATGTCATATCACCGATTTGGAAATTAGATAGTGATCGAATTTCTCTGGGATTTTAATAAATGTTTAGTTTTTAATACATCTTTTAATATGTCTTTTAATATAATTATTTACTATGAGTTAAGTATAGATGATTAATTTGTATTTTTTAAAAGTTGAAAATATGTGTGTATGTAAAAGTTGGCTGAAAAATACATTGTTTAAGGTGTTATGATTATGAATTTGAAGTAAATATTGATGTCATTTTATAGAGATTAAAATTCTATCTATATATTGTTTGAGTGAAAATATCTCAATTTGTTTAAAAAGATGTGTAAATTTAAAAATCGTGTACTAAAAATGAAATTTCAGAATTTTGATTACATCATAGTCTCATTTAACAGAGAATTAAATTTCAAGTATAATGACATAAAAAATTCTTATAAAAAATTAAAATCAATGACGTAATCGATGTTTTAAAAATTTTTAAATTATTACGTAATCTATGATTAAAACAAAAAATTAAAATTATTACGTAATCGATAATTAAAACAAAAATTTAAATTTTAAAAAAAAAATATGGGGGGGGGGTCTTTTTAAAAAATTTAAAAAAAAAAAAAAAAAAAAGTAGGGGGGGGGTCTTTAAAAAATTAAAAAAAAAATAAAAAAAATTGGGGGGGGGTATCTGGATCTAGAGTGCACATGGATCTAGAGTGCACATAACTACCTACTAACATATGCGAGCGAGAGTGGAAAAGTATAGCGGAAAGGGACCTAGAAAATATCGGACATAGGCCTTCTATCGGCAGTTTGTGAACCAACTCGAATACTTGTCGATTACAGTATATAGAGTATCCTCACTTTTTGCAAGTATTCAACCATGCGATACATTATCAACGTTGAGTACTTAACGGGTGTCGAATGGGAAAGTGAATCAGTTGTATTCTGGATTACGCCGGAAACAGCACGAAGTGGTAAGATATGTATTACCTGTAACCCACTAGAATTGAAAAGGTTGTCCTTCAAACTTTGGAAGTTAAATGGATAAACTTAATCATTAAACCAAAATATTATTATCACTTTAATAAAACAAACATCAAAACAAGAATCACATCACATCACTTTCTGCGTAGCAAAGGTGTCTTTTCTGAGACTTCTGCTTTTGGTTCATCATCATCATCACTTGAACTTTCTTTTCCGGTATCTGCTTTACGTATCAAAGCAATATTTTCATATGTATTGGGATCATCAAGATACTTCGAGGACAATTCTGCTTTTATGGACTTGTCCAGAGCAACAGTGTGAGCTGATAATACATTTCCTAAATTAAACTTTAAATTTATTGTGAAACTTAATTAGTTTTATACCAGTGGATTCGACGTATGCCGGAGAGGATAATTTGGTGACTTGATCAGAAGTAGTGATAAAAACGTTGGAATCATAAACTAAATAATAATAACATAATAATAATAATATCAATCTAAATTACTTGATGACTGATTTTCATAAAGATCTCCTATTTTTTTAATCTCTTTGAGTTTTTGATCATAGCTTTCATCCTCAATGTCTGCCTCATTTACGTCGGGCAAATCCGATATTTTCATTCCCTAAATAAATTTTGTCAAAGATTTAATAACGGTCATTTAAGTCACCGGTTTTCCAGCAGAATATAGGATTGGTTGATATCCTGGTTCGTAATCTGTTTTTTCAGTATCATCCCCGCCTGCCATTTCTCGTTCAGCCATAGCTTGATACATCATTTCTTCTTCGGGAGTAAACACATCATAACCCCTTGTCGTAAATTCATCAAAAATTACTAATCCAAGTGTAACAATTCGAAAAAGAAGCATACATATACCCAATAAAGTTCCAGCCATTACTACAATAACTCTAGTTTTAT
Source organism: Schmidtea polychroa (assembly GCA_959609185.1). Lineage (NCBI taxonomy): Eukaryota > Metazoa > Platyhelminthes > Tricladida > Dugesiidae > Schmidtea > Schmidtea polychroa. The sequence continues at coordinate 21,038 of CAUHTR010003751.1, read as the reverse complement.
GAAATAAATCAAAATCTGCGAACTTTTTAACGACTGAATAAGCGCTGGTAGAAACGTAGACATCACTATCCGTAGTGATTGTGTCAGACCCAAACGTTTTTACAGTAGGATTTTCAAACCAATTTGTAAATTCATCTATACCGACCCCTAACCCAATTGATGAAACTATCATGGCTAAGAATGTTATTACAACAGCAACTCTTAAAAATGTGGGATGAAATCTTGCAAAAGGCATCATCATTGCTATGCTCAAGAAAACCATACCAACCCATATTCCTGTGGCGTGATACCAAGGTGGATAGACATTTTTCTGTCTCACTGGAGTTGTAAGTAGCATTCCTCCAATGCCGAATGGGACACAAATGATTCCAAGTGTGAATAAAGTCCAGTTTGCACTTGTATCAATATAATATAAAAACTTGAGACCCATTCTTCAAATTAATTTTTTTATATATGCCCTATCATTGATCATTTTATAGATTATAAGAAGTTTATGAAAATCATAATTTTTGTAGTTTTACAAATGAGCACTTAGAGAGAGCTTTTACGACAAATGTCTATAATAAATTATTGTTGGTATTAAAATTTTAAAATTTAAATTTCTTAGTGTATGAAAAGTTTCTTAACCCTTACAACACTCCTGGGATATTTTATATCCCAAACATTTTTGAAAAATTATGTCAATGTCATCTTTATCCCAAATTCAATGTAGTATGTGTGTTCCAGAAGTTTATGATATTATGCGAATGTTGTTAAGTTGGTAGTACAGTACTTGTAGTGTATCAGCAGGTTCCATTTCCTATAACAAAAAAAACAGAACACTAAAAATAATTCATTTTCTGAAGAAATAAAATTTAGTGTTGAAAGTGTTAAGTACTGCTCACCAAAATTTTCTTTAAATTATACACTAAAAATAGCGAGAAGATAAGTTAGTGCTATATAAAGAAACCCCTTGATTGTTCCCGTGACAAACATTATTTTATAACCTTTATATTCATTATACATTTTTTTTCACGGTCCCTGTTGTAGTTTAACGTGGATAGGAAAACATGGGAGTTTAAGAAAATTGGACCCACATAATTCATTTAAATTTTATTATACATAAAAATAAATTATTTATCGCAATTCTATGTCGACTTACGAAGGTTCATGTCAACAGTGATAATGAATATTCCTATAGGACCACTGAAGTCGTAATTTTCAGTATTACGGTTACCCGACGAAGTGGACGGAATTGTGCTGGATGAAATACCCATACCACATGTAGATATGGATGAAGAAGATTTCTTTACCAGTTACATCCAGTTGAACCCAGAAGAATCAAACGTGTGGCCAACAACTTTACAAGCGGTGGAAAAATATAACAGGGGATAACAGGGGACGTCCACGAAAAGATCAGATGAAGCCACAGATGAAAACATTGGTGGGGTTAGCCCATGAAGTGGATGTACCAAATTATGGTGTGATAATACATGAGAGATGTCCTCTATGATAGAGAATAAAATAAATTATAGGTATCCTCAAACCTAAATGGGAGATCTAAAACGTAACATGAATTAATGTTGAGAAATTGTCTCAATCGATCAGAAAAGTAATGGATAAAATATCAAAAATGACAACCAAAAAAGACACTCAAGAAGCAATGATGGCTTTCATGTAAGAATGGTTGACAAGAGAAAGAGTGATAACATTGTTATCTAAAATGACCGTAACAGCTCTAGTAGAGTCGGGAGATGAGAAAAAACGTGTTAACAAAGAAATCGACAAAATAGAAGAAGTTATCAAGCAAAGTCTTGAACCTTGAATGAACGAAAATAAATTTTGGGAGGGCAAGGAAACTCCTAAACCACGATATGAATTTGTCGAACAAGCTTCCAAAAACGGGAATATGATGACAAGAAATATGACATACATGATTCTAATGTTTTTAGTCATGATGTGTATAATGAGACAAACATTATAGCTTTACACTATGAAATGAATTTATTTAGATTTGTGTTAAACTATTGTTGTCATTTTCAGAATACGTTATTTAGAAACAAGACACTTTTGAATTTGTAAATCTTTATTTTTATAACATATTTAAACAAAGTTTAAATAATTAGATTATTATAAATACCTATAGTATTTATAATAACTATTTAATTAATTTGGCTACATAGCCCACCGCCAAGGTCATGGAGTGATCTATTAGATTCTTGGAGATGGGCTGCTTTGAGTTTGTCTACCGATACTCATAAAGTCCTCGAATAGAGTAAAAAAATGCTAAATATTTACGGATCCACTTGTAAACAGTTTCTGTGTATGACGGTGTCTCCAGAGACGAATGTGATTTTTTATACGCCATTTTTACAAGTTTGCAGATATTTTATTTCTGTGATTTAGCGAATTAGCAAGTGATTTGATTTCCAGTGTAGCAGGTAAAGTATGCAATAGAATCAGCAATATTGTATATATGAGGAAGTTAAAAGATTCTTAAAGATTAATAAGAAATTTGGTAAAAATTTTAAAAATATTTTTATTGAAGAATATTTTAAAAAGAAGAAATTTATCAAAGAAATATTTTAAGAAAATCTGAAATTTGTTTAAATAACAAAAATAAGAACAGACAAGTTTTTTTGAAATATTTTTTATTAAATAAAATTTTATGGATTTATTTAGTGATTTAAAAACGGATGAGAATCCTAATAGTATACTTACCTGGCACGAAGAGAAATCTTCGAGTCTCCTGCATAGTACTGATGAGAGCAAAAAGCTTGAAACTAGTCTACTATTGGGATTTGCATTGGGTATCACAAAGCTTGGAATGTTTATATTATTTTAATGTTAGACATCCGTAAAAAAATAATTTGCAAATTATGTAAATTACAAATTAATCTGATACAATCCAAGTACATGATCATAGAACAGTGGTTCTCAATTAATATAAAAGCGCGGAACACCATTGACATGACTTTTTTACGCGGAACACTAACAAAAAACACCTGCCCACAATGAATGATCAATCACAAATTACTATAAATCTGTCGTAAACGTAAAGATGAAATGTCATTTTTTTCGCGGAACACTGGAAGCGTAATCGTGGAACACGGGTTGGGAACCACTGTTATAGAGTGTTCCAGATGAGACCAAATTCATTCAATCTCTATTCGCCGTGATCCTGTTGACATGTTTACAAACATTCCATCTTCATTCTTTTGAATTTCGAACGTGAGAAAAGCTTCTAACATTTTGAAGAATAGAATCGAAAGGATTGACAGTTTAAGTTGAATACTGGCACGAAACATGTTTCCATTCGTACCCCACTATTTGTAAAAATATTCCAAATTATTTTTGTAACAAGAATTTTATCTGGATATTGTATCTTATCACTTTTCTACTTTAAATTTTAGAAAGTATTTCTTTGCCTGTGTGTCAAAATATTTGAAATTATTTCTCTATCGTATTGGAATTTAGAAATATTTAATAATCCGTTAGCTCACTGAACGTACTTTCAAATTGATATACAGAGAGCACTATATATTCTGCTGTCTTACTTTCACGAAAAAATGTTCTTAGAATATTCTGCTTTACATGATAAAATATTAAATGTTTTGTTTTTAGAACTGACTTCAATTTTACATTGTTTTTACACAATGAAGTGTATTTAATCGTCTTGGTTTAAGTAGTTAATAGTAAAATTTAATATTTATATAAAATTTTCATTGAAAATTTTAAAAATTTTAATCGCAATTACTTTAAATTACTTTAAATGAATTTCATAATATAAATATTTTAAAACCTTATAATTGTTATAATGAAATAGTTTATTTCAATTTCAAATACTGGATTTCAAAATTTTAATTTTTTAATGATTCATAAGCTATTTGTATTGATATTTGTCTATTGGAAAATTGGTAGTATTACTTATTTCTATAAATAATTACCATTATTTATTCATTTATTTATTTTTTTTCAAACAGTAATTTATGGAGTTTTAATACAATTATTTTTTAATTTTAGTCAATGCTCAAGTCACTGATTTAATAATATCTCATCCAAAAGAAGGCAGTACCTATAGGATAGGTGAAAGTGTTAAGATAACATGCACAGTTCAAAATACAAAAGATTTGTCTGTGTTATTTCGTCACAAAGAAAAAAATATTGCTGAAAATGGACACAGTTATAATAAAGAATTTATTGTCAACCAGTATCCAGAAAAACAGTCTACGAAATATACTTTAGAAATTAAAGAATTAGGTTGGGCACATAATGGTGTTTGGGATTGTGTACATGGATCTTCAAAGAAAGAATTGGTTATATCAATTATAGGTAATTATTATCTAATTTAACTAATTATTTAATCATTCAACAGCTGGAATAATAATAAAACTAATAGAATTATTTAGAATAATGTAAAATGTGGTAAATGGAGATTTTACTAAATTATTTAAAAATCAAAATTATTATTTTATAATTTTTTAAATTGTACATTTAATTACTGTTAAGTACTTTTACAGCTCTTCGAGTTTCTTACGTTTTCATAGTAATGGCTTGTATGTGTGTGCGTAAGCCAAGTATCTAATTCGGTAGAAAGTGCTAGCATTGACTCACATGTAAAATGACTCACGAAATGCCTCGCTGTCAAATGTCTATTTGCGCATTTGGTGTTTGGAATGTGTGATTCTGAATGAATATCGGCAGGTGTCGCCGCGACAGAGATTAGAAATCTTGGGGTTTCCTTTTGTTCTCTGTTTCCAGAGGAATTTTAAGGGATATGAAGATATAATAATTCATAATAATAATAAATAAATATTAAGAATTATTAATAAAAATAATAATAAATTATAATTAATATTATTAATAAATAATAATAAAAATAAATAATAAATTAATTATAATTTATATTACTAATAATAATTCATAAATTAATAATTCATAATAATAATTAAAATAATTATATTGATAATAATAATAATTAATAAAAATTATAATAAATTAATAGTAAAAATAATGATAATAAATTAATTATAATTTATACTACTAATAAATAATAATAATATCAAATTCACTTGAAAAAGGCAGTGCCGAAAATTCGTGAGTATCAAAAACATCGATATATCACTGATTTACAGTCTTCAAACTCTTTTAAATAAATACAATGGGAAAAAAATTAATGGTGAAAATGGAAGAAAAGGTTCTTATAATAATAAATTAATAGTAAATAAATAATTAAAATAATAATAAATAATAATAAAAATAAATAATAAATAGTAAAAATAATAATATTAAAGTAATAAAAATGATAATAAATAATTATAATTTATATTAATAATAAATAATAATACTAATATTAAAGTAATAATAAATTAATAATAATTCATATTAATAATTAATAAATAATAATAATATCAAATTCACCTGAAAAAAGCAATGAGTATCAAAAACATCGATATATTACTGATTTAAAGTCTTCAAGCACTTTTTTAAATAAATACAATGGGAAAAAAATCAATGGTGAAAATGGAAGAAAAAGTTAATAAATTAATAGTAAAAAATAAAATAAATAATTAAAATAATAATTCATAATAATTATTAATAAAAATAATAATAAATTACAATTAATATTAGTAATAATTATTAATAAAAATAAATAATAAATAGTAAAAATAATAATATTAAAGTAATAATAAATTAATAATAATTCATTTTCATAATTAAAATAATAATATCAAATTCACTTGAATTCACCATTGATTTTTTTCCCATTGTATTTATTTAAAAAAGTGCTTGAAGACTATAAATCAGTAATATATCGATGTTTTTGATACTCATTGCTTTTTTCAGGTGAATTTGATAATTTTATTATTTATTAATTATTAATATGAATTATTATTAATTTATTATTACTTTAATATTAGTATTATTATTTATTATTAATATAAATTATAATTATTTATTATCATTTTTATTACTTTAATATTATTATTTTTTTTAAATTAATAGTAAAAAATAAAATAAATAATTAAAATAATAATTCATAATAATAATAAATAAATATTAATAATTATTAATAAAAATAATAATAAATTACAATTAATATTAGTAATAAATAATAATAAAAATAAATAATAAATAGTAAAAATAATAATATTAAAGTAATAATAAATTAATAATAATTCATATTCATAATTAAAATAATAATATCAAATTCACTTGAAAAAAGCAGTGAGTATCAAAAACATCGATATATTACTGATTTATAGTCTTCAAGCTCTCTTTTTAATAAATTCAATGAAAAAAATCAATGGTGAAATGGAAGAAAAAGTTCTTATAATAATAAATTAATAGTAAAAAATAAAATAAACAATTAGAATAATTATAATGTTAAATAGTATATCACTAAAAATTCTGAGTCTTTGCCACAAATTTTGATTATGAAATAAATTAATATTATAAATAATTTGCTATCCAAAACCGGAGGAGCAAAAATACAATTCAATTGGAAAGATTACTACATCAATTAAGTCTTATAATTATTTGTGTTACCATAAATAATTTCTCCTATCCAAATTATGGATTTTACCTTAGTGAATACGAAAGAGCCAAAACCAAAACCCCTCCTGGCATTTGTGAAATTTAGTGGACAAAACCGCAGTTTTTAAATTCGTTAAAATTTTTAGCAAACTCAACTGTTCCGTTAAATTTAATGATTATTCAAATATCCATTTTACAGTTCCTGGAACTGTTGAACCTATCAAATCCGAACTTGAAATATCTGCAACTGACAAACGTCCACTGATGGAAATGAGCAATCATTTGCCACAGATTCTTCTTGGTAAAGGCATCAAAACTAATCCATTCGATCTGACCTTAGACGCTCGAATAAAGCTTCATTGCAAGACAGGATGCAGCAATCCACAGAGTCATCACAGTTGGATGTACAATAATATTGTAAGCCGCCTATCAGTGGCATATATTGACTCATGACATAACATTACTAGACGATGTCGAAACGGATTATTAATGCTACTACCGTATCTCTATCGAGTTGCAGTTTATCATCATCTGGAGACGGGTATTTCACAGAATCAACAATTCTCATTGGCTGCCACGAATTCCAGATGGTTGGATCGAATGAGGTCACGTGCAAGATAAATGATTACAATGATTCACAATCAGTCTATGTGCTCTGTCCAGGTGAACTTGTGAACTATTAATTTGCTGATAATAATGATAGTAATTGTCATGATTTGCAGGGGGACACAGACCATGGACTCTCACTAATGGGGAAATCATTGGATTATCTATCGCTTTTGCACTGGCTGCCCTCATGCTCGTTCTATTCTTCATGTCAGCTAAGAAGATTATCAACAGTTACCGTTATGGATCAGTAGTTGGGGGAATTCGGGTGTGACATGCTTGTGTGATTTATTGATCAATTGATTCTCTGTGTGTGTGTGTGTGTGTTTTTGGGGTTTTTACCTATGCATTTCATATATATATTTTTATTATTTTCTATCACACGATCATGACTGTGATCGGATCTGTTGTCATGATCACGATTCCTATCGCTCTGAACTGGCAATATTGACATCTGTGTACTTATTGGGTTGCTAGTACTATTGTTATTATTATTGTTATTGATTTCAGTTTCAGTCCTTGTTTATGTGCAGTCACAAGAAATCCTACAATCAATTTGGAAATCTTGCGATGTTTTTATTTTGTAATCTCGATTGAACTTATTTATGAAATTATTGTACTCGTGATTAAAATTGGAATCAATGATTTTTACATTGGATTATATTTCCTTTTTGGGATAATATGCTCTGTTTTAAGGGCAATAATATTATGCTCATAATCTCAATAATAATGCATCAATAATTATTTCTATAAACCCAATATTAATGCATCAATAATTATCATAATCCCAATGTTAATGCATCAATAGTTATAATCCCAATAATAATGCATCAATAATTATTTCTATAAACCCAATATTAATGCATCAATAATTATCATAATCCCAATGTTAATGCATCAATAGTTATAATCCCAATAATAATGCATCAATAATTATCATAATCCCAATAATAATGCATCAATAATTATTACTATAAACCCAATATTAATGCATCAATAATTATCATAATCCCAATATTAATGCATCAATAATTATCATAATCTCAATGTTAATGAATCAATAATTATCATAATCCCAATGTTAATGAATCAATAATTATCATAATCCCAATAATAATGCATCAATAATTATTACTATAAACCCAATAATTATCATAATCCCAATGTTAATGCATCAATAATTATCATAATCCCAATGTTAATGCATCAATAGTTATCATAATCCCAATATTAATGCATCAATAATTATCATAATCTCAATGTTAATGAATCAATAATTATCATAATCCCAATAATAATGCATCAATAATTATTACTATAAACCCAATATTAATGCATCAATAATTATCATAATCCCAATATTAATGCATCAATAATTATTACTATAAACCCAATATTAATGCATCAATAATTATCATAATCCCAATATTAATGCATCAATAATTATCATAATCCCAATTTGAATAAAATCCACATGCAATCAGCTTATCAGTCAATTTTACGAGGAAATGTCGCACTCATCCACTTAATGAAATTTCAAAAGTTGCAGATGTAAGATTGTGCACTTACCGTATTTTCGCGCATATAACCCGCGGGTTATACAAGTTTTTCCAAACGAATGGCAGCTGTGCGGGGTATACAAAGGAGCGGGGTTTACAAAATTTATTTTACTCATAAACATAGCATAACGGAAACTATGGACATACCGGTGGGTCTTTATACCTCCTATAGTTCGCTGTGTGGTTGTGAAATGTACATTGGAAAGCTTTATGAACATCTCATTATAAACCTCAAGAAAACAAATAGTACCGATGCGGCAGAGAATCTTTAATATACTAGTAATCAAATGTAACAAGTAGGTAAGCAACTAAACTAATTTGCCGATACCAGTAGTGTCGAAACGTATAGACTACAATGCATGCAATACAGCCGCAATCAATCGCCAGTCTCACTAATGTAATTATAACTCAACACTATGAATATATATCATCAGCTTCAATAAGATGTTATTTATAGATCACATTAAAAATTCAAATTCTTTTTATCTATTTTTATCCTTGACCAAAACGTTCGAATTAGGTCTGCAGTTGTTTGAATTTATATGTTTTCACTTCTGATCAATACGTGTAGAAGAAATTGGGTTTTCCCAGAGGAAGCCCGACTAACAATTATTTTTGCATCAAGTCTAAATTTTACATCTCTCGGGCTTTCCTCTTCGACTTTGACAGTCAATCGTTTCATTGTAAATTTGTAAATTTTGTTTAAATATGTTTCCTTTTAATTATTGTTTTAACGATACATTTTCTGTACTTATTAATATTCCAAAAAAGTTTTATTGTTCAGGATCCTTAACAGAAAACAAAATAAAAGACATATTTAAGAAAAAATAATTAAACTAAAATCAAATGTTTCTCGACATATTTCATTTGTAAATTCAGAATTAATGATTTTTAACTTTTCCTCCATACGAGCTATTGATGTCGGTTGACCCAGAAAAGTGAATGGAAAAGCCCAATGGACAAAATCAATAGGCATTAAAGGAGGACATGTGGACTGCCTCATTAATGCTGTCAATGGGATTTATATGGTTCATAAAGAAATAGATTATTCCGATAAATAAAGTTCTAGCACAATTAAAGGGTGCAACAAGCAGCACACAGCGCCGACAGCTCTGTCAGTATTGATCTCGAGTGCATTTTCCTACTAATTCTAGAAATTTTCTGGGAACAAAATTTTTATTGCCAATAATTTCTGAGTCACTTGTTCAAAGATCTGCATATAAATTGTTGAAAAGAATTTTCAGAAAATGAAACCAAAATGCTAAAACCAGGGAGAATCAACTTGCACAGTGGCTTTGAGTTGGAGTTAGAAGATTCACTGAAATTCACCGATAATTACTTGACGAAGTATAGAAATAGGCAAAACAACAATCAGTTGAATAAATTTACTGCTACCCAGTTCTTAGATGTTTGGAATCATTTTGATACTGACAGTTAGAATATTGTTTTATGGCTGTCTGGTGTTGTAACGATGAGATTTAGATAACGGATACATTGAGGCGGCGGAATTGGACAATTTCCTCATTCAGTTTGCTACCAGTGTCGTTATTGAGCCCATTGGACGAGAAGTTTACTTCGAATAAATTCTTGATCATTTGTCACTACATTCTTATAGGTTCTCTCTCAATCAGCCTTTCAGGCAATGAAGCAGACTTTCCTAGAAGCTTACGATGAAAATGAAGACGGAAGAATTGAAATCGGAGAAGTAAAACCTTTCAATGTGACATAAATAATTTAGAATAACTTCAAAAAAATAGTTATCTCAAATTTTACCAACGGATGAAGAATTTCTTGTTTTATTTCAAAGAGAAAATCCTCTTCCATCTAGTGTAGAATTTATGAAGGTAAGTTCTTTGGAATAATAATAAGCTAATGAAAGTAATTTTTTCAGACTTGGAAAAGATTTGATAAAGACCGAAGTGGCTATATTGATGCCAATGAATTGCAGGTTATTATTAATAAATACGTGAGTTATTCCCAATACTTTTCAGGAATTTGTGACAGAACTGTTGGCAAATAATCAAAAGAATAATGAAAATGTTGAAGAATCAAAAATTGTATACTTTACTAGTATAATGGTTAGTATTGTTCATTGTCTAACGAAGTAGTCTCCAAAGTTGGATGCGCTAAAGAATGATTATAGTACACGAACTCACGGAAACAGTCATGCAAAATTAATACGTATATATGTCAGTTCGTAGAAGGGCAGAGAAAAACTGCGTTACCTGACTTTTTAGTTCTATCTTTTGAGTTTATTTGGAATTCAGAATTAATTATTTATGTGGTATACCTATACAACCGGAGGGTGTATATATCAAAAAAGTATGGAAACATGAAAGAGAAATTTGTTTCTTCTTTAATCATTTTATTCTGCAAATGCCATGAATTTTCCCGTTAGTGCTTCTTAGTACAGTTTTATGTGGGCTTTCTGAAGGTACAATCAGTGAAACAATGGGAGGAAATTTTGACAACCCTTTCGTAATTTGTTTAAAAAAAATTCCCAATTTTGAATCAAATATGTATGGAAACATTTATTTTATTTTCTGTTGTACTGAATAAATACTGAGTGAATGACAATGTCAACAAGAGTTTACAAGAGTAATATTTAAACTTTTATATTTATGAAAAACTAATAATTTTTTGCGACTCTCTTCATTTTAGTGATTTTGAAATTGACTCCTGTTATGTTTTGTGTTGTCCAGGTCTGTGATAAAGCACTATTTATTTAGCAAAATAATTATGTTGAAAATGTTTTATATTTATAATTTTTTATATAGACAGCATTAAGATCTGTCAAAGAAAGTCATACTTTTTATGTCACTTATAATTTATTTGATGAAATTTTATTATGGATTTAGTTAAAATTATTTGACCGAAATTCTGACGGAAAACTACAATTGAGTGAGATGGCAAGGTACTTTCATTATTTAATGGAATTTTTAAGTTTTTCAGGCTCCTTCCAATGAAAGAAAATTACTTGGCTAAACCTATGTTCAATAACACTAATAAAATTTCCTTTTTGGAATTAGAACGAATTTTTAAGGCCTATGATATAGACAGGAATGGGTTTATGGATGAAAAGGAAATGCAAGCTTTACTTGTTGATCTCATGGAGCTGACTGAAGAAGTAAGGCATTCAAAATTGATAATGATAAATATAATTTATTTATAAAATTTATGGTATTGTAAACTTAGATTCATTAACAAGGAGTTAAAACGTCGTCAGATTAAAGCATAAAATATTAAAAAAAATTAATTGTTTTAATAAGAAAAGAAATTTCATAGAAATTTCGGGTTAAAAAGATCAATATAAATTTTGGTGTACACAAGTTGGAGTAAAAATAAATGAAGAAATTTCATATTCTATAGATTTTAAGATAAATCTTCTAATTTATAGAATAAATCTTTTTATAGCAACCGGTTTTTGTATTTATTTTAAAAAATTAAATGATTTATTAAGATTTGAAGAATCATGTTATTCAGGAATCAGTGTTTCATCATCATCGATTAATATAAGTAATATAATATCTATTAATCTAACTTGTGATTTAGGTGATGTATCGCAAGGAAGTTTATCAAAAGCAGATTTTTCATGGAAAAAATGATTATTAAAAAATAATTATTACCCAATTATTTTTTTCATACAGAAACAGTAGTTAGAGCAATGGTTTCTTTGTTCTATCCAAGTCATAGGTGTACTGAATGGTAACATTTTCAGCTCAACAAAAAATGTGAAGTGCAAACGACTTTTCTTGGTCATCAGTTTTTATTTTGAAGAATATTCATCCTTGGAAATTTTGAATGCATATTCTCCATAGATTTAGCAAAAATAGTTGAGATCATTGTTATATCCGCTGCGATGCATTTTGCGAAATAAAATATTGTGTTGAAAAAAGTAAATTGCACAAGTGTCAAATGAATAACAAGTCGTAATCTTTACACCAACCGGCAATTGATTATCATCGAATGGACATTGATTTGCATTTTTATAATATAAATATTAACTTACCTACAGCAGAGAAAATTATCGATTTGCTACATCTAAAAATAGTTACATGTCTAATAATAATAAATAGTTGCTCATGTACCAAGGTTCATTTGGTTCGGACTTAGTAGCAGTTGTCAACTGCTTATCAAATTCTTCTTCCATATTTACTGTTTTACATTTCTTATGTGACTGGTATTTCAATAGAAACAAAAGCATTTAAATTAAAGTTTATATAGTTAAGAGTTTATTCAATTAAGGCTGATTTATGGGATGAAAGAAATACTAGAAATTATAGAAAAACCAGATGCGATAGACTTTATAAGATATATTTTCATGATACTCTATCAAAATATAATGGTGATAATCTGGGAGAAATGGATCCCGGTCAGTGTTATAATATATTTAATTTTAAATAAAAAGTTATTATGAAGTTTTTAGTGTTTCTACTTGAAAGGTTGAACAAAATTGTAAGTGAATTGCAAAATGAATCAAATTAGTCACCTGGTGACAGTGAGGCTGAAGTGGTCTAATTAGCACCTCAATTAACAATGAAAGACAGGTTGCAATTAACCATTAAAGAGAAAAAATGAAATGAAATTAACAGCGCATCAATAACCATCAACACAGTAACTTTAACTAAACATGTTTAAAAAGAAATCGCTGTTTTAGAAAGTTAAAAGTGACTTAAAATATTTTAAATCAGAAATTTGAAATTATACAATCAGTTAGGTCCGTGGGGTATTTAACGAGAATAATTTTTGTTTATTTTGCCCCTTTTGTAAGAAGTCAGGACAAAAAAATATGCTTTAAAATTTAATAAATAATTTTTTTATTTTAATAAATTCTTTATCCCATTATAACCTTGAATAAAATGAGAAAAAAATTAGTGAAATTAAATTATCCGTTTTATTTAAATTCTCCGGGTGATTGTAAAATTAAGGTGGTCACCCTAATTGTCCTATTGCCATTTTAGCATGAATTTCAATTATGTCATGTTTCAAACTTTGAAAATTTTTTTGTTGGGCATTGTTATTTAATAATGGAAGAAAATGACTTGAAAAAATTTATTTATATTAATAATATTTAAATATCTTTTCAGCAACATCAATATCAATAAAAGAAAACAAATCAAAGGTGACCAAAAAAATAGAATATTTTACTGATAACCCTTAAATTGAAATATTTGGAAGGTAATCCTCTCTTTCAGTAGTTATACCACTTTATTAAACATTTATACTGATTTATATTATTTTAAATATTATTTTTTATATAATTTTTTTTTATTATTATTTTTTTTCTTATCTTATTGTTATATTGTTATTATGTGTTTTAATATTGTAAGATTGTTTTCATGACTTGATGAAGGTTAAATTTGAAATAAGTTTACATGAAAAGTGTATGCTTGTTTCCGTGAACTGTTTCTAATTTTGGGTCTGTTATTGGGAACAGTTATTGAATAGCTATTGTCAAAATTATTTAAACGAGAATCTACAAAATTCGGAGACACTAAAATTTAAAACTATTGAAAAAGAATTTGGAATGTATGTTTGATTTGATTATTTTAGTCGGCAATATTGTTGTTTTTTATATTAATTAAACTTTAATATATTGTTGTCGTTGCATCAAGAACACGAGAGGTCAGATCAGAATTTATTTACTAATAGTGAAATAATTTTTAAATTATAACCAAACATAAATAGTTTTGTTTTCATTTTAGCCGTATGATGATATGAAGCTGCAAAATTTTCAAAATGTCATTTTATCTGAATGGGATGTAAATAAAGATGGAAAAATCAGCATGAAAGAATTGAAAATGATTTTAACTCAGCACAGTAAACTTGGTGAAATTTCTACAAAGCCTTACAATCGCATCATATTAAAGAATGACATAAAAAAGTTGATATAAGCTATTGGAAACAATAATAAACGTGATCACATTATATAAATTACAGTGATATTGTTATAATATTTATCCTTTATATATCTTTTAATGTTGAAATGCTTAAAATTATCGTTTTTTGAGAATTTATTATTGTAATTAACCTTTTAGTGCGGCATTTTTATCCGAGAAAAATATAAAAACTGTTTAGTTATAAAATATACAAACAACCGTTAAAAATTTTCTAAATAAATTGAAATATTTTCTAACTTATTCAATATTACCCTAGCCCAGGGATGGCAAATAAGATTTAATTGCTCTGCCAAACTTAGATGATGAATTTATTTCAATTTTCCCTGTACCTACATTCAATATTTATTATAAAATAAATATTGAATAATATAAGTGATTAATTGTCGATTCTCGCGTCTGTGTGCTCTTTGTACTGGTTTTTGGAGTCTTTTCTGTGCGCACACAGACGCGGACAATTGTGAATATTATTATTTTCATGTTGATCGATTTGGAATTTTGGTTTAAAAAATCTTGAATTTTTTTGGACGGTTTTGTTTTAAAAAAGATTTTTTTGAAAATTGATATTCTGGAAAAGATTTGTTTTGAGAATAAATTTTTGTACATTGCTTTAATGGATATAATTATTCAATGCAACAGGGACGTTCACATATCTCAAGATGGTAAATGATGTGACGGGCAAGGATGGATTTATTGACAGAATTGAATCTGATAACTCAATGGAAAATGATGATGATGCCTTGAATGTTTTTCATCTTATTCGTCATATTCCTGTTGGAAGTACTACAAACGAAACTGATGGTTCCTTTTTTATGACTCCAAGAGATCCTGATAACAGAAATAGTGTTTTTGGCCAACTAATATCAAATTTATTTGGTGGATTGCTGCCGCTGGATTTTAGATCCGATTTGTCAGATTTCATATTTTCAGATCAAAGTTTCGACAAGTGTGTAACGAGTATTATGAATCAATTTGAACAGAGTGGTGCTCCACCAGCAAATGAGGCAGATATTGAGAAATTATAAGTCAAGAAAATCACCGCAGCTAATGATACAGGTTCCATTTGTCTGTCAGATTATGAGGTGGCCGATGAAGTGTACGACTTGCTCCGTCGAGAAACGCGGACGATTATAATAAGGACCAAGCTTCAAAGGATGGTTAAACAATAAGTTCATGTAATTATATTTATCTAATATATAAAGATGAAAGTTTGCTTGTTTGTTACCCATAGAATTGCCCACCGTTGGACCTGAAATTTTGCATGTGACCCTCATTTGACTCGGGACAGGTCATAGGCTATGTTTCAACTCCAGGTGACCATCCCTAGGGTACCCTAAGTCGGTTTGTTTGTCTGTCCGGTCAGCAATTTACCATATAAATAATAATTTATTATATGCTTGTTACTTGCAGTTGAAAGTAATATAATTTAGTCAAAAGTTTTCAAAGCAGAATTCGAACATGGAGAATTTGAATTTTATTTGATTAGTGAACCAGTTTGCCATTGGAAATATATTACCAGTTATTTTTCGATTTAAATTGGAGTGCGTTCTCGATTTTAGAAATTGAAATTTATTTTGAAAGCTTTTCTTATTGTGAATTAAACATGAAATTGAAGCTGTTATAAAATTAATACTGGAACGTAAAAACATCATTAAACAAAAAATTAATATGAATTTTTATAATAAATGTAAACACGGGCGAAGCCGAGTACAGCAGCTAGTTGAATATAAAGGAATAGTATAAAATTAAAAAATAGTAATTTAAATTTTTATTACAAATTTTTTGCTTTATATTAACTGAAGATTTTTTATATCCGATTTTGTATGTCGATACATGCTGGTGAATCTTCCTCTGTCAACCTATTCTTACTCTTTGAATATACATGATTTAATACAGCTAAAAAATTTTCGCAAGAACATGGGGAGGAAAAAATGGTTAACAACGATATTGCTAATTTCTTAACAGAACCAAAGTTATCTGGCATACTATTCCATATATCTAGAATTGAGTTTTCAATGCAACATTCTGATTCTTCATTTTGTGTTAATCGATAACATTCCCATTGTTTGATATGCTTCCGCATACTTACCTGTTTTTCTACCCAAATAGAGTTAGATTGCATATTGATAATTTTCAGTTCTACATTTTCTAATTTCATCCAATTAAGAAGATCATCATCGAAATCCTGCATATCAAATAAGTCAGGTGAATTCACTATGTTGGGCTAGAACTGATTTCTAGACCCAAAGTACTAATTGTGACTGAAATGTGTAGGTACACAGCAAGTAAAAAAGCACCAAGTATAGTTAAATATTAAAAACCACACCAAATAAACAATAATAATTAAAGAGAAAGCAACAAAAACATAAACAAAGAAATTAAATAAAATTATACAGAAGCAAGAAATGATGCGGAGGTCTAACTCAAAAGTGACCAAACAGGCATGGAGTTACCCAAAGGCAAACTCGAATAACTTAAAAGATGGTAAAAATAGCAAAAAATTCCAGAAAAACCCAGAACATTCTATAAAAATGGCGATGACCATCATAAAAACTATCTTAAACAATAAAATTTAGAAAAATAAATAAATTATTATTAAAAATAAAATTTCTTAAAAAGAAATTCGTAAAATATCAGGTAAAAATAAAAATTAAATTAAAAGTAAAATAGAATGTTCTGGAACCGTTCCAAATCCATCATGGACGTAAAATTAATGAAAAATAATTAGAAAATAAAAATTTAAAAATAAAAACAAAAATTATAGCACTAAAATTTCCATTAAAAATATCAAAATTACAAAATAGAAACTTCTGGAATAAAAAGAATTCGAGTTTGTTTTAATGCATCAATACATACACGTGTACAAAATAGGTATATATACCGACGCATTTTAGTCACAATTAATCATTTTGTTTATGCCAAAATTTTTGTCATTGAAATCGGAAAATCTTAGTAAGTGTCTTTGATTGATATTTGATGTTAGAGTAATTGATCATTATTGATAATTTTCGATCTTAATTGTTTAAATTTTTTTTTTCTCTTTTTATCATGCTCATTTATCCGCGAATGTAAGAAGGATCAGCGGCGTATTAATACGTTTACGTCTCCGATCAGCCCTACATTCGAGAGAACATAAAATCTACTGCAATCAGCTCACATGAAAACATGCAATATATCCTATATAGTTTTTTTATGTTCGGTCATCGGAGGTCGGCCACTTCATGGTTCTACCAGGGAGTTGTGTCGATAAAACCCCTCCGCTATGGCTCATATATTTATTTATTGGTCGACAGAAATGTTTCGGCTTAACAAAACAGTAGGGCTTGTCGTAGCGGTCACAGTGAGGCCGTGTAAGCAAGCATTCTTCCCGAGTTCAAATGCACTACATAATTAAAATCCACACTAAAAATCTCACACATCGTTTTACCTTAGGACCATAATTGAGTAGAGCTCAGACCTAAATTAAACACTTGTAGTCGGTTGAACATCATTAAAACTGCGTTATGCTTATATGTTTGTCGAACCTCATTGATATATATGTAAATACAATTCTTAATAGTAGTATAACTTTTCTTAAGAGTAAATTCATAATTTTTCGTAAAGAAGTTCGGCAAACATGAGGCACAAGAGCAATTATGAACTTAACACTAAACCTTATAATTCAATGTTGATTAGCGAAATGCTCCCAAAAATTTGGAATGACGATTTTAATTTGTAAATATTAAATTTTAACAGTACTAAACTTCTGAATCGTAAGAATAATTTTATATCATCCGAAGGTTATAATGCAAGAGTAGGTGATACTCAGAATGTATAAAGAATAATCTCATATAAACCCTGGAAATGTCAGGAATACAGGTACCGAACCCATCAAACGCAAAATGATTATATGTTAAACTTACGGATAGTTAGTAATATTAATCCGAACGGAAGAATGAAGGGTGCGCATATTATCTCTATATCGTTTCATGAGTAAACTAACTTTTGGTGACATCGATAAATTGATTCATTAAATGAGAGTCAAATAGAAAACCGAATTAAAAACTTAATCAAATATTTTCCACTTACCCTATTCAAGAAAAATAATAACTTCCAATGAATACAATGCAAAATTTGTATTATTAAATAAGAACAATGGATGATAAAATATATAGTTGATTATTCCCATGATTTTATTCAGATATCCGAAATAAATTTCAAACGACTAGACATAGAATAATCGAATTAACAAAATATCATTACCCTATCAAATAAAATCAATATAAAGGCTGCACATATATATAAGAAATCAATTTGTTTTTATCAGGAATTGGACTATTGTTGCGAGGCAGAGCCCATCTCCACCATAATTATTATCGTAGACTCTATTTACCAAATAAATACTCTTCCTTTTGAAACGTTTGGTTCCAATGATAATCACAAAAATACCGAGTTCTACATTTAACAGATCAATTCTCGGCGATTTCGACACCCGGTGGATCCCTGAAGTTGTAAATTTCCAATTCGGATCTCCTTCCGTTAAAAAGGCATGCAAAGGTTAAGACCACTATATCACAAGCCACATAGATAATGCGAAAGTTATAATTGAGCATTTGGATTTTCTCCAAGAATATCAACAAAAATGTTAGAATCACGTATTTGGGCCAATACATTGGGCATTTACATTTCTTCTCTGGAAACGTTACGTCGACAGGAGTAGCTGCATAAACCAATCAGAATTAGACAAGTAGAACTGTCTCCATGACATTAGTTATGAGTTGAGAAATCATTGACAGAATTGCCAAGAAAACATACAACCGCGACTGCCATGAGTAACCGCATGCTTATACGCACACCCGGCTGAATCAGTAGATTTTATGCTCTTTAAATTATTGATTGTTAGAGCTTTCCAAACTGCACGAAATATACAACTTAAGGGCATATCAATCGTACCAATGAACAGGTGGGTATAATTAAGCGGTTTTTATTTACTTTTAATTTCTACATTAACAATAAACTTTTGACAATAATATTTTTCAAGCTTCTGATTTAATAAGAAATTGTTATATTCTTACAATCCTTAATTTATTTAATAACCACATTTATTATGTATTTATTAATTACATAATAAGAATATCAATTACTAAAAACCTTCGTTGGTATTGAATAATTTGTGATGTCGAAATACCGAAAACATCTTTACCATCTTTCTATAATTAGTATAATAACAGTTTAAATTATCTAAAATCGAATATAAGAGTAGATGATATTTATAGAGAGTGAAGTATCACTTTGCATAGGCTTTGGGAATGGAAGGAATAAATAGGCCCCACTCCTCAAATACCAGAGTAATCACATGTTAGACTTAGTTACAAAATAGCATTAATCTGAACGTAGTGGATATTAATTCTATGTTATCCTATAGGTAAATTCACATTTAACTACTAATTGTATAAAATTTACTAAATGAAAATTAGCTGGAATTAAATTTTTTTTTGTTTGTTTGTTTGGTCTGAAATTAATTGCGAGTATATACATGCGTTGCCCACACAGTACGAATTACATCTTTAGTCTGTCAGCAATGGATAGGGGCTATACAATTGTGATACAGTCCTAAATAAAGAAATATTCGGGGAAAGAAAATTAAGAGGATAAATGTATTTACCTCAAGTAACAACATATCCTGGGAGAAGAGTTTAGTATGTGTTTGAGGTACGAATGTATCCGAACCTGCGATTTTTTTTTTTTCTTCGTTTACCTTACAGTTAATGGTATATTTCAAGTAGAAATGTCACAATCAGATGAATCCAACAGCGAACACGCCTACGAGCAAATGATCACGCGGCTCAGGATCCGATATATTTGGCAGCAGATCCACAGGTGGAGCCAGGGACGGGATTTAGACTGTTCCGACCAGGTCATTCGAAGTGGCCCAGAACCCAATGCCCCGGTGTGGGTGAAAACGGAGGCAACCAATAATGACCTGTTTGAAGCCCGCGACCAAGCGGCCTACGAAGTAGAAGAGGCCCAGAGGCGGTTGAAGAGCCTGGAACTCCAGCTCAAGGCCAAAGTGATGGGAGTAACTCCGGAGGAACTGGAGGAGATAGACACCCCCCCACGAAAACGAGGGAGGCCACGAAAAAACCGGATCTGATCCGTCGATTGAAAGGAATTATGCGATCGGTCGGGCCTTGTGACCTTGCAATGTAGTGAATACATTTGTTTTACCGACCTCGTGACATCATATTGTGCTTAATATATTTGTTTATCGTGTTTACGACATGTAATCATTTTTATTATTAAACTTTTATACATCCTACTGTAACTGATACAATTTTTATTATTAAATTTTCATATCGTAAATCTCGTTATTCATAGGATAATAACTTATTTTTCTTTTTGGGAGGTCATCTCTTATTACCCATGACATAACAAACCAAAAGTTTTTTTTTCTCTTCCGTTACTGGGTTTTGGGAAATTC
>CAUHTR010003750.1:32500-43170 GCA_959609185.1 Schmidtea polychroa | reverse complement strand
GAGAATAGCCAATCGATGCACGGAGAAAAACGAAAACTTTAAAGAGCAATCAAATTTCAATAAAATCCTACACCGAAACGGATACCAAGGTGAGGACATTGAAAAAATGAATTCTACCCCAAGAAGATCTAGGGAATTAACACAAAAGAATCAGAAATATTTCTATCTGAATATCCCATTCATCAGTGACATACTCGACTTCAAGATCCTGAAAGAACTTAAACGTACCGGTCTTCCAATTCGGATAGCACATAAATCTTGGACATTGAGAAGGGCTCTGGCAGGCAACATAAATAGAGAAAACAATTGCACAATGAAAAACTGCCAGACACCGAAAGATATGTGCTTTAGAAAAAACATCGTCTATTGCATCACGTGCAATGTATGCAATGAAATCTACATTGGAAGTACCCTCAGGACATTGCACCAAAGAGTTAAAGAACATCTAGATCCTGGTGGAACATCCTCGTTGGGCAGACATTTCCGGCAGTGTCAGCCAACAGAGGAAAGAAAAAATATTTCAATAGAAATCATAGCTAATGGAAACATCCAAAAGAAAAATGTCAGAATCAAAGAAGCAATTCTCATAATAAACAGACAGCCAAAGATCAACACTAAAGAAGAAATCAATGAAATCATGAATTTGATCTGTTGTCATTGACTTTGAGAATAACTGACAATATACAAAGAAATTAAAAAAATAAGAATAAATTAAAAAGTAATAATTAGAATAATATAGAAAAAAATTTTAAAAAATAGGGTTTGAAAATCAAAATTGACACATTTATTGAAATATTTAAATAGCATATATAAGTAGTTATTGGAGGCTTTATTTAAAATATTTTCAAATATTTTATTAGGCAGAAGCTAATTATAGAAGCTGTAAAAAATTTAAAAATTTTAGTTTGTGTCATTTTGAAATTTTAAATGTAAAAATTATAAAAAAATTTTAAAAGTTTTTAGTAAAACAATTCATTATATTTACAACCAATGAGAATTAAGAGAAAGGAAATAAAAGAAAGATTGAAGGGTATTTTGAAGAAGAACATTGCTAAATTCCAGGAGATTGACAAGGACTATCGTATAGTCGCAAATTCTTTCATTAAATACATTATTTGCAGCAAAAGGCTTAAATTATCATTTTATTGTTTTATTATTATTATTATTATTATTATGTGATATTTTTCTTTTAACCTCTTACATCATAATATATAGTAGTATGTAATATGTTACGTGTTATTGGAGAGTAGGTGGGTACAGTGAAATATTACATAATAATATATATTCAGAGATATCTGGTTTTTTGTTAAACTGCATCTTGGTACTATTTTGTTTCCTATTTCCTATTTCCTATTTCCTCAATGCGGATCTGGAAAGCAAAGTACGGTACTTTTTATGCATTCCTTCTAATTAGAGCAAGTACAACAATATTTGTTATATCTATTGAAATCTATGATAGGGGTCGTAAATAATTATGTTTTGTGACTTTATAGATTGTGATATCTTTCCAAAGTGAAAATAAAAAAGAAATTAGATTTTTATTTTCAAAATTTTCAAATTTCTACGGGGATTTTTAATAAAAATATCAGCTAGTTTAAACACCTTCGATAATTGTTTTAAATAAAAGAGCAATTAATTAAAACAAATTTATAAAAAATAAAATGCTTCCAAATTTTATTTGTTGTTTGTAAAATTAATTTAATTTTAAATTTTAGATGCAAATCAAAATTTTTGAATACACAAAAACATTCCTAGCAAACACATCTATTCGAGGGTTTTCTAGAATTATTCGCACCGAGTCGATTTTCATTAGATGGCTATGGACGGTTTACATCTTTACAAATACTCTACTGTTGTCCATATCCATTCACAGGGTACTACTGGACTACTGGCAATATTCGGTAAACATTCAAACGTACACTAGGTTTGATAATGGGACTGCATTTCCGGCTGTGACTTTCTGCAATCATCAACCCTTCTCATTGACAGCGTATAATTTATGGAACAGCGGTCAAGTGATGTCTCCAACAGAATTTAATAAGAAGTAACATATATTAGATTAATTCATAATTAATTTAATTAATTGGACAACTCTTATAATTCAGTGCGCGCTAAGTTAAGTTGCATAGTAAAATTAGATTTACTTATAATACTTATTACTTATAATATATGAAGGTGTATATGAGATTATATGGGGTAATGTCTTGTGAGAAATGAAAATACCTTGTTTCCATCTTTTGATGTTGTTTAATTCAAAATCTTCTACTTGAATGGACAACACAGTATCAATATTGCATGTTTGAAGAGCTTATATAATGTTATTTAAACATTTATATAATGAGTTTCTACAATGTAGGGCTCTTTTATTTAAGTTTCGATAACTATTTATTTTATAAAAATAAAATACAAATTGGTTAGAAAATGTATTTAACAACACATGTTTTAACACACAAATAAATGTTTACTGCAACCTAACTTTCGTTACACCTAATTCCGAAATATAAAAGTTTCAATAATATAAAAAAATCGATAAAGTTATAGTATAGGAACACACAAACTTACTGTGCGTAAAGATTTAATATTTCAAAACTTAAAAGTTTTTATATAGAAATTGAGAAAGTGGCAGAAAAATAATTTTACATACAAAAACAGGGCACATTATAAAAAATACATGCACATTTTTACAGAGTTTTTCGTTCTAAAATTTAAAAGTAAATAACATATTGTTAACATACACCTGTTTGCACTGAATAAATGCATCTATAATATAAAACAAAAAATCAATATGTGTATATTATATAAAAATACAAACTTACCTGTGTGTTCATTTTTATCGTTGCAATGAATAAACGCATTTAATATAGAAAGTAAGAAAGTGGTATAAAAAGTAAACTGACACACACAAACACAACACATAATAAAAAATGCATGCAAAATTTAGATATGTAGAATAGTTGTAATGAATAAACGCACTATAATAAATAATTTATAGACATTTTTATAAATTTTTAGAATAAAATGACCAATAAAATTTTGACGAAAATTCCGAAAACTCAACTTTGAGTTGTATAGATAATAAAGTCATTATTTCGTAAGATTTATCTTCAATTTTTAATAAATTTGATATTAGTTTTTTTAATAGAACATGACAAAATTCGACTAATTAATCCCTTTAAAAATTTTTATTTAAAAATATATCTGACTTACATTATATCGAAATAATTCCAAATAACTTCATCAAATTTCATTAAAATACTAAAAGAAATCCTGAAATTTAATTATAAATTTATAATAAAAAATGTTGAAAAAAAGTATCATTTAAGAGCTTGAATAATGATCTCATATCTACATGGATCAAAATTCAAACCTTAAAGTTTACTTTAAATAAAAAAAAATTACTTGAAAGCCATTTCTAAAATGGCTAAATACAAATAGTTAAAATGGCTAAATAAGTATTTACCACATAATTATGTCTAACCACATTCCAAAAAATTCAATCACAAATAATGACCCATCTATAATATGGGTTGTACATACCAACCCATATTATAGATGCGTTTATTCAGTGCAAATGGGTGTATTTGTTTCGACCAGTCGGGCGGAGGAATAGCTTTTCCATCTGACTGTGTATGTTTGTTGTTAAAATGGTTCTTTCCTGTATGTGTGCGCCCACAGAAGCGAACAAAGTTTTTATTCTCGAAAAAAATGGAATTTATCAAAATTTTTGGAATTATTATTGGCTTGTTTTTGGTTGTTTGAATAGCTGAAAAAAACATGTCAACTGATGCTTATTTTAAATTTGATAATGAAGATGAAAAATATCGAATGCTGAAAAGAAAGTGCATCACTGAGTTAATGGAATATTTTTTGAATTGTTGAAAGTAGTAGGATTGGTCACCGCTAGACCAGGTCACCGCTAGACCACATATACCCCCCCCCCCCCCCGGGAAAATTTTTTTTTTAGAACGATGCCACATATTTTTAGAACTATTATGTAATCAATGCCTAATATTTTTAGAACGAAGCCTAATATTTTTAGAACTATTACGTAATTTTTTTAAATTAATTGGTCCAGCGGTGACCTACTTTTTTTCTTCCCAAAAGTAATGTTCCCGCCAACAAATTTTATTGAGCGATACCTCATCTTAAAGCCCAGTGCCAGACCTTTAAGATGTGCTATAGGTATTTTATATATCTTTAATAGTTTTAATGTTATTAACAATTGATGACCACCATCTTTTCAACGTTAAATTATTATTATTCAAAATATTATTAATTGGTCCAGCGGGCTCCACTTTTTTTCATCCCAAAAATTAATGTTTCCATCATCTGAATTTATTGACCGATACCTCATCTTAAAGCTCAGTCCAAGACCTTTCGAATGAGCTATTGAAGGTATCATCATCATTAATATTAACAAAGAGAATGACTCACCCAACGATGCCTAATATTTTTAGAACGATGCCTAATATTTTTAGAATGATTACGTCATACTTTTAGAACGATGCCAAATATTTTTAGAATGATGCCTAATATTTTTAGAACGATGCCAAATATTTTTAGAATGATGCCTAATATTTTTAGAATGATGCCTAATATTTTTAGAACGATTACGTCATAATTTTAGAACGATTACGTCATAATTTTAGAACTATGCCTAATATTTTTAGAACGATGCCTAATATGTTTAGAATGGTGCCTATTATTTTTAGAATGATGCCTAATATTTTTAGAATGATGCCTAATATTTTTAGAACGATTACGTCATATTTTTAGAATGATGCCTAATATTTTTAGAATGATGCCTAATATTTTTAGAATGAAGCCTAATATTTTTAGAACGATTACGTCATACTTTTAGAATGATGCCTAATATTTTTAGAACGATGCCTAATATTTTTAGAATGGTGCCTATTATTTTTAGAATGATGCCTAATATTTTTAGAATGATGCCTAATATTTTTAGAACGATTACGTCATACTTTTAGAATGATGCCTAATATTTTTAGAACTATGCCTAATATTTTTAGAACGATGCCTATTATTTTTAGAACGATTACGTCATAATTTTAGAACTATGCCTAATATTTTTAGAACGATGCCTAATATGTTTAGAATGGTGCCTATTATTTTTAGAATGATGCCTAATATTTTTAGAATGATGCCTAATATTTTTAGAACGATTACGTCATATTTTTAGAATGATGCCTAATATTTTTAGAATGATGCCTAATATTTTTAGAATGAAGCCTAATATTTTTAGAACGATTACGTCATACTTTTAGAATGATGCCTAATATTTTTAGAACGATGCCTAATATGTTTAGAATGGTGCCTATTATTTTTAGAATGATGCCTATTATTTTTAGAATGATGCCTAATATTTTTAGAACGATTACGTCATACTTTTAGAATGATGCCTAATATTTTTAGAACTATGCCTAATATTTTTAGAACGATGCCTATTATTTTTAGAACGATTACGTCATACTTTTAGAATGATGCCTAATATTTTTAGAACTAATAATTTTTGTTTAAATCGTTGATTATTATTATTATTATTATTATTATTAGTATTATTATTATTATTATATAATCTATCCGACAAGATATTCTGTCCCCCTATGGGTACTGCACACAAGGGTACTACTCACATTCAACAAGTTACAAATGTACTACTCACAAAGTTACTACTAAAAATATTCAAGACAAAACTTTCTAAATTCTAAATATTTTTCTTTAAATATACACTAAAATTTATTAACACATTCACATTCATCATCTCCACAGTTCATAACATTTTCAACAACATGATCTATACAATCCCTATATACACACGGTTCAGTATCCGTAAATTCCTCCATAACTTCATCAATTTCTTGAATACTTTCCTCATCATCTTGAGTGTTTTCTTCATCTGCTTCATCAAATCCCGAATCTTCACTCTCTGCTACCCAGTCTATATTTAATGCGTTTGCAACAGATAATATATCCTCCATTTTCACACCAGATATTTCTGCTAATTTTTCCAATAAAAAGTTTATTATAAATTCTAAATATTAAATAATTTGATAATTAACTAATCATATTAACCTTTTTCTGTAGTCATTATTAGTATTTTAAAACTATAGTATATATTTGTTTATAGAAAATATAGAATATAAGCGAAAACAAATATAACTAAATACATTTATTAAATACAACAACATTTATTAAAATAACTGTGAAAGTCTAGCAGACATAATTTTCCAAATTGGAGAATAAACATCATTATTATCAACTTTATATCCTTGGATTGCAATTGTTATATACCAATTTTCGTTTTCTTTGAAACTGATTTCATCAAAGGAATCATAAAATTTTGCATATCGGTTGTTGAAAAATGCATTTTGATTGCATGTCAGATTCGTATTCAACCTTTTGAAAACATCATCTATGGTTTTAATATCTAACATTGAAAGCGTGCCGGTTAAGAATTGAAATTGGGTAGGAATAAGCTTGATCGGTGACACCAATTTCATATTGATTTCTTCTTTTAAAAAATACATTTTGTAGTTGTGGAACATTTGAACAGGTTGTACAAGTTCTGGAACAACTTTTGGTTTTTCAGTGCTTGAAATTTTCTTGGTCATTGTGAATTATGATTAAAATGAAATGGTACAGGGTTTTTATACCTATGACTATTGTTTATCATCCAATCAGATTGCAGCATGTCTTTGTTTTAATTGAATGATAAATAATTAATTAAGTGTTAATAGAAAATCTAAAAATTCTTTTCCTTCAATTATTGATTTAATTTCAGATATGATATTATCAACTATACATTTGTAATCAATATTTTTTATTCCAAGAATTACTATCTTACCGCTAGCGAATATATTTACACACATAGGGTTATATTTTATATATCTCAAAGCTGGAAATATTTCTGGTTCATAAAAGCATGGTATTAATTTAGCTAATTTATTTAAATTACAAGAAAAACCTATATCGGAAGTTACGGTTATCGATTGTATTTCTAAATCATAAACATTATATTCACTAGCTTTGATTATTTCCTTACACCCCATAATTCTACATTTACCAGTTTTGAAATATATTATTGGATATTTATTACTTCTATTGATAAGTTGTTGTGGTTTCCCTATTGGAAATACCATTTTTGATACATCAGTTTTGGCCCTGTAATTTATATTTGAAAGCATTTTAATGAAATAATTATAAAAAGCTCTGATATATATAGGTATTTTAAAACAGAGTTCATTTAAATTAACAATATAAACAATAATTATATAGTTTAAATTTAAAAAATGGAATTACGAAATGATGCAGTATACCAAATCGTTGGTCCAAGTGGTAGCGGGAAAACTTTATTTGTTTGTAAATTACTAAAATCAAATTTGTTCAAATCAAAATTCAACAATATTTATTGGCATAGGGGCGCCGACGAAGAACACGGATTGACGCAATCAAGTTTCTGTCAGTTGAAAAACATGAAAATAGTAAAGGGTTTTGATAAAAACTGGTCAAGTCGTTTGAAGAAAGATGATGTCATCATTATCGATGATTTGTATCAAGAAGCCAATAAAGAAAAGGACTTTAATAATTTATTCACAAAAATCAGCAGACATGTTGGTGTAACGGTTATTTTCATAACACAAAATCTATTTCATCAAGGTGGTGCACATCGAACACGTAATTTAAATGTACAATATTTAGTTATTTTCAAGAATCCTAGAGACGCGACTGTCATCGATTTTCTTGGACGACAAGCATACCCTAATAACCGTAATTTTCTTATCAATGCATTTCAAGATGCTACGAAAATACCACATGGGTATATATTTCTCGATTTCACACAACAATGTCCTGATGATATACGCGTAAAAACAGATATTTTCAACCCAAAAGGTGCCATGGTATATAAACAAAGTTCAAAACAAAGTTGAAAACATATAAATCATGTTTTCAAAAACACGGATATCGGGTAAAAAACAACCAAAAGTTCCACCAACAACTAGTTATACTCCATCTAAGGAACTTATTACAGAAAATTTTCCTGCAATGAATCTTATTTCGAAAAATCCTAAACCTAAACCTAAAAGTAAAACCACTAAGAAAGTAAAAGTTGTTAAAAATCATCGGAGTTTCCCGTTTTTCAATACACTGTTAAAGGCACCAAGTATGAAAAGAAACAGTATTTTGCAATCATTTCCAAATTATGTTGTCGATGATTTACTCGATATTATACTTAAAGTAGTCAAAGGCAAGATTAAAATCAGTAAATCTAAAAAGCAATTATTGAGTAAACATAGGAAACCTTTGCTATCATTAGTAAATAATAAAAATCGTCAACAAATGAGAAAAATTATATATAAACAACAAGGGGGATTTATCGGTGCATTGATACCTTTAGCAATATCATTATTAGGTGGAATAATAGGAAGTCGATCATAAACAATGGGTGCTAATCCTTCATTACCAGACATTAAATTTAATATTAAATCTTCTTGTTGTAATGGAGAAGATTTGGACGAACCCGGAAGACGAAGCCGGTTTTGGTGGAGTGGCAAAATTAAGGAAAAGAGTTCCGAATTCGAAAAAGGAAACTCAGAAGTGGTTATCAGACCAGCTTGCGTACAGTTTGAACAAACCAATGCAGAAACGATTCCCAACAAGAGCATATAAAACATATGGAATAAATGATTTATGGCAAATGGATTTGATGGAGATGATACCCTATTCGAAAATTAACAATGGGTATAAATATATTTTAACATGTATTGATGTATTCAGTCGGTTTGCCCGAGCAATACCCGTCAAGGCAAAATCTGCAGATGAAATGTCCAAAGCTGTTAATCATTTATTTAAAGATGGACATCCTAAAAACTTGCAAACTGATTTAGGTATTAATAATATTATTTTTATTATTAATATTATTATTTTAGGTAAAGAATTCTACAACAGTAAAGTCAAGCAAATCCTCAATAAATTGAAAATAAACCATTACTCGGTACATTCTCAATACAAAGCTGCTCATGTTGAAAGATTTAACCGAACTTTGAGAGATAGATTAAAGAAATTATTCGTGCATCAAGGTAATAAAAAATGGGTATTGGTTTTACCAAAAATAATAACCAGTTATAATCATTCATCACATCAAGGACTGAATGGATTAAGGCCGATTGATATCACGTCAAAAACAGTCTATTCTAAAAAACCTGTAAAAATTACAAAACCGAAATATAAAGTCGGTGACCATGTTAGAATTAGTAAAATTAGTGCATCACCATTTATTAAAAATTTCGATACAAATTGGAGTGATGAAGTCTTTGTAATTTCAAAAATAAATACTAAACAGAATCCTGTAATGTATGTCATCAAAGACAATGATAACAATATTGTACAAGGAAAATTTTATGAGCAAGAATTACAAGTTATTCCTCCCCCAAAAGTATTTAGAATTCAAAAGATATTGAAAACTAAAAAGGATCGGCAATGATAAACAATACTATGTCAAATGGCATGGTTATCAAAACCCATCATGGATATCAGAAAAGGATCTAGTAAAGTGAATTTTTATACTATTTTACCAAGCAATAGTTGCCCGCTTATTCATCCAGATAATCAAGCCAGTAAATTCATGGTCAATCTCCAGAATCCGATTTCTTTAAATGGTGACTGGGAAGTTGCACTGCAAGATTTTACATTCGTGTACAATACATTCCCATTTTATAGTCAATGTAAGATTGATTTCAAAAGGAATGTTATGAAAACATGTAGTGGTATCTTTATTATCAGTAATTATGATAAACATATCATATTCCGAATCAAATATTAGATCAGCATTGCTCTATGTTTTACAAGGATGGATTAAATATCAGTTGTGATTTTAAACCATTTACAATAACATTCGAATATATTGAAGATGCCAGACGAATGGGTTGCAATAAGTTGAAAAATGAAGTTATGGAAACAGAATATTTATTACGCTTTGATCTATTTGAAGCAAACAGTGTAATGAGAGAAGAAATCAAAATTTCAGTGTCGTATAATAATGAAGTTGAAGAATCATTCACCTTCGCTGACGAATTATATATTGATAAACTTGATGTATTACTTAAATATTTAAAGTATAATTGTTCACACATATTTAAAAGTTTGGATATTGTGAAAGATTTGTTATTTACATTCAGTTTGAATGATGACATTTGCGAAGTTACATTTGATAAAAATTTGACAAATACACTTGGATTAGAGAAGCAGCAATATCGGGAAAAATCGGCTGGTATACGTAAACCAAGAATACTTGAACATCATCAACAAATGTTCATATATACTAATATTATTGAGCCTATAATAGTTGGTGATTCCAGTGTTCCTCTATTGAAATCGGTATGGATTGGAAAATATGAACATGATGAAGTTGTCAATATAAATATAGATAATCCCATGTATTTACCAATAGCAAGCTCATGTATAAACAATATAGAAATAAATATTCGTGACGATAGTGGAAAACTTATAAACTTCCCAAAAGACTCAAAAACTCATTTGACACTACATTTTCGTAAAGTAGATGGCTAATTCCGATATTATTAGTATGTATAGTGATAGCCAATCTGGCGGTGAATTACCATATTTTATTGGTAAACAGTACGGGTCAGGTT
>CAUHTR010003750.1:0-27500 GCA_959609185.1 Schmidtea polychroa | reverse complement strand
ACGATAACCGATAAAATCGTTAATAAGTTAAATCATGAAATACACAGAATGGGGTCGGTGAAAATACAATTCTCCGTATTGATCCAATTTGAAAAAGATGGTGAAATTAAAGATAATTTCTTCTCGAATAGGGCAGAGGCTTTTTCAGATAGTTTTCTAAGTGAGGGGGTTCACAAATTAAATAATAAAATAGAAAAATTCACATATTTGGGTAGTGGATGGCGGGTTGTTAAAATCAAAGAAATAGATTTTATATTAACAAAATTTACACATATGAATAGGCTAGCTGGGCATAGTTATATCCCCACCCCATCATCTTTAAAATCTAAAAAAGCAATAGTAAACGTTAAAAACACCGATGATATGTGCTTTATATATAGTATTTTAGCACTTTTAAAACGTAATGTAGTACATATAAATAGAAATAGAGTTAGTTCCTATGAAAATTATCTCAACGAGTTAAATTTTGACCCCATTTCCGACTGTCCAATGAAACTATGTGATATTCCTAAATTCGAGATGAAAAATAAGGATTTAAATTTAGCAATAAATGTTTTAACTTATAGAACGACCCCTGCTAAGCCTTTTGAAAATATAGTTGACGATAATTATATTCCACATCATCCTCAATTGGATATAATTCACCGATCTAAGGTTATAGGTGGTGAACCCCTATACTTACTTTTATTGGAAGATGGTGATAATTTCCATTACACCGCAGTTTTTAACTTACAAAGACTAATGAATTGTCACTCTAGCAGTGAATGCGGCGTTAGAATTAAAGTGAACTGGTGCCCCCATTGTCTTAACGGATTTAGACATAA
Source organism: Schmidtea polychroa (assembly GCA_959609185.1). Taxonomy (NCBI): domain Eukaryota; kingdom Metazoa; phylum Platyhelminthes; order Tricladida; family Dugesiidae; genus Schmidtea; species Schmidtea polychroa. The sequence goes on along the minus strand of CAUHTR010003750.1, from coordinate 26,676 downwards.
AAATGCATTTGATATTCATGTAGCCTTATGCATTAAAAACCAGATAGGTACTACTCTATACACGCTACCTAAAGAGAAAAATTTAATTTTTCAAAATTATGCGAAAACCATAACCCCGCCATTCGTGATATATGCAGACTTTGAATCAATTTTACCGGGGGATATAATACACCATCAAAAGCATTTGCCAATAACAGCAGGTTTATTATTAATAAATAATTATAATAACTCCAAATTTTATTATGAGTTTGTTGGGGATGATTGCATCTTATCTTTCTTGCGTAAGGTGGAGGAAATTGCTATGACAATTGTCCTGCCATATTACGAAATTAATGGGAAAAAGCCCATGCAAACCTTGTCTTTCGCTGAAGAGCGGGCCTTTCGTGATTCCAGAACCTGCTACCTTTGTAAAAAATTCATTAGAAATAGAGTTAGGGATCATTGTCACTTTTCAGGTAAGTATCTTGGTGCTGCCTGTAGGAAATGTAATGTTTCTCGACGAATTCAGAAACAGTTACCTGTGGTTTTTCACAATTTGAGGGGGTATGATCTCCATCATATTTTGAAGTACGGTCTCAATAATTTTCCTTCTTGGGAATTAAATATTATTCCGACCACTACTGAGAAATTCATCTCTCCTTATCGCGTACATTAACAAATTGTCTGTTCGTTTTATTGACAGCATGCAGTTTGTTAATTCATCTTTAGCAAAAGCGGTTAAGACTCTTTCCGATCTGCCTTTAACTTCTTCTGTTTTCGATGGCGCAATTGTTCGAGCCAAAGGTATCTTTCCTTATGACTTTGCCACATCTCTTGAGGTTCTGGAATCGACTCTTGAATTGCCACCTATCTGGGATTCGGTGTCTAATGATGAATATGCATTAGCCCAAGTTATTTGGACTCAGCAAAACTGTAACAACATGTTAGATTACATGTTAACTTACCTTAAATTAGACGTGTTTCTCCTCGCAGACTATTTTCAACAATTCCGTGAAAAGGCCATTGCTTATAATGGTCTTGAGCCTCTTAATTTCTATGGCATTCCCGGTATGTCATGGGCCTCTGCGCTTATGACATTAACGGAACCCATTGAACTTTTGCAGGACATGGAAATGTTTAATTTCTATGAAGGAGGGATACGTGGTGGGTTAACATTTGTTAACAAACATTATGTTGCAAGTTCTGAAGACACAGAACTCTTGTATATTGATATTAATAACTTGTATGGTTGGGCCTTAAGCCAAAATCTGCCTTATGCTGACTTTGTTTGGGTGTATGATGATCTTGATTCTGTCTTGAATGAATGTATGAATGCTGATATCGATAACCTTCCATATGGTTATACTATGGAGGTAGATATCGATATCCCTGATTGTTTGCATGACTTTCTGAATGATTTTCCTCTTGCTCCTGAAAAGATGTGCCCGCCAAATTCTAAAGTTGAGAAGCTGATGCTCACGCATTGGCCGAAGAAGAACCATGTTCTTCATTGGCGACTTCTCAAGTTGTATATAGAATTGGGGGCTATTATTAAAAATGTACATAGAGCAATCAAATTTAAGCATGCACCCATTTTTAAATCTTACATAGACAAAAACACTAATTTGAGAGCCAATTCTACATGTGAGCTACATAGAGATCTATACAAATTATTTAATAATAGTCTGTATGGGAAATCCGTAGAAAACCTTAAAAAACGGATGAATTTGAGGCTATGCAATTCAGCTGAAAAGATGATTGTATATGCTTCAAAGCCGACTTTCAAGAAATCTATCAAAATTGATGATGACTTGATTGCTGCACATCTCAATAAGGATTCTATATGTTTAGACAGGCCTAGTTACATTGGCCAAACGGTGCTAGACCTGTCTAAACTGAGGATGTACCAGTTACAGTATATAGAATTGGCTAAATATAGAAATGAATTTAAATGTGAGATAAATATCGTTGCCGGCGATACTGACTCCTTTTTTCTTGAGGTTAGGAACTGTAAGCTTGACACTCTTTTGCCGGCAATGATTCGTGACAATCTTTTAGACACTTCCAACTATGACCCTGCACATCCCTTATACTCTAGAAACCTTGATTCTGTGATAGGTAAATTTAAAGATGAAAGTAAAGGTCTAGGGTATAAGGAATGGGTTTTCTTAAGACCCAAGTGCTATAGTTTGTTAGGGGCTAAAGATCATTTAAAAGCAAAAGGAGTCAGGTTAATAGGTACAGAAATTAGGCACGATTCATATTTAGAATGCTACAATAACAACGTAGTATTTTCTGTGCCACAAAGTAGGATAGGGACGCGGAACCATCAATTGTACACATTTAAAAACAATAAAATCGCGTTGTCAAACAACGACGACAAGCGGTTTTGGGTGGGGAAAAATTCCAGTCTCGCATTTGGTCATTATTTAGCACTAGATAATATAAATGAAGATCAAATATTTGAAGAAGTTGGGCCACTATTCGGAGGATTAAGTCCAGATTTTGTTTCTGGTGATGAGGAAGTGGGTCCACTTTTCAATGGTTTAAGTCCAGATTTCGATTCTGGTGATGATCCTAATGATGAAATTGATATTGACGATGTACAATTGAGTGACGAAATCGATATTGATGATGTACAATTGAGTGATTAAGCGATTTTAATATCTTTTTCCTGTGATAAATTAATATAACTTTGTAAAAACATTGATTTGTGTTGATTTTTATTAATGAAAAGTTTTCGTATTTCTTTCTATGGATAAAAATCATTATATTGTGTAATATTATTAAACATTCCTTAAGTGTTTAAACATAGAAAGTATATTAAATATTGTTTTATTATTGAAAACTAGTAATGTTGTCACTATGGATTAGGACTTTGTTTTGAGCCATTAAAAGAATTTAAATTTTTATTAAGTTTTATTTAATTTGATAATACTGTTCATATTTACTTTAGTTTGCAGTAACTAAATATCTTTGAAAAAAAAAAAAAAAAATACTAATAATAATAATATGAACAGTACCCCTGTGACTTGTTGAGTGTGATAAGTACCTTTGCGAGCAGTACCCATAGGGGGACAGAATATCTTGTCGGATAGATTATATAATAATAATAATTATAATAATAATAATAATAATAATAATAATAATAATAATAACATCTTTCGCGTGGGTGTTATTATTTTAAAAGAAAATATTGAAAATTCAAAAATAATAATATGTAATCAAAGATTTAAACAAATTAAATTATTATGTAATCGATAATTAAAACAAAAATTATTAGTTCTAAAAATATTATGGGTTTGTTCTAAAATTATGACGCAATCATTCTAAAAATATTAGGCATCATTCTAAAATTATGACGTAATCATTCTAAAAATATTAGGCATCGTTCTAAAAATATTAGGCATCGTTCTAAAAATATTAGGCATCGTTCTAAAATTATGACGTAATCGTTCTAAAAATATTAGGCATCATTCTAAAAATACGAGGCATCATTCTAAAAATATTAGGCATCATTCTAAAAGTATGACGTAATCGTTCTAAAAATATTAGGCATCATTCTAAAAATATTAGGCATCATTCTAAAAATAATAGGCATCGCTCTAAAAATATTAGGCATCGTTCTAAAATTATGACGTAATCATTCTAAAAATATTAGGCATCATTCTAAAAGTATGATGAGACATTGGGTTAGTCATTGTCTTTGTTCTAAAAATGAGATGAGTCATCGTATGATAGGAATCTATAACTCATCTTAAAGGTCTTGCATTGGGCTTTAAGATGAGGTATCGTCCAATAAAATCTGTTGGTGGGAACATTAATTTTGGGATGAAAAAAAGTAGGGGCCCTCTGGATCACTTAATAATATTTTGAAAAATAATAACAATTTAACTTTGAAAAGATGGTGGTCATCAATTGTTAATAACATTAAAACTATTAAAGATATATAAAATACCTATAGCTCATTCGAAAGGTCTTGCACTAAGCTTTAAGATGAGGTATCGTTCAATAAAATCCGTTGGCGGGAACATTAATTTTTGGGATGAAAAAAAGTAGGGGCCCTCTGGATCACTTAATTTAAAAAAATTACGTAATAGTTCTAAAAATATTAGGCATCGTTCTATAAATATTAGGCATTGATTACGTAATAGTTCTAAAAATATGTGGCATCGTTCTAAAAAAAAAAAATTTCCCGGGGGGGGGGGGGAGGGGGTATATGTGATCCAGAGGGCCCCTGATCTAGATGGCCCCAATCCTACTACTGTTGAAAAATGAAGAAATAATAAGAGAGATATGATACCTAGATAAAATAAAATATGACAGTTGCTTAAACAAATATGGCGATAATGAGTGTCATATTTTAATTGTCATATTTTGTTTGAATTGCTCACACCCAGACCGATATTTATTATCTCTAATATGATATATATGTTGAAATACTTGATAAATGCAATTGGGAAATTTGTGTTATGTAATGAAAAGATAGTCACAATGAAAATAAAAGAAATGTTAAAAAGAAAAAATGTGAACAAAAATAAAGAATTTTACTCATAAAATTTACTTTATCCAACCTCTCCGTAATTTAAATATTATCCGCCTTACATATTGCCTACATATGGGCATTCTAATAAAAGCTCAAATAATTAAACAAATGTATTTTGTAAATATTATATGTAATATATCAATCTTAAAATAACTACTTAGCAAAATTCAATAAATTAAGCATCATTCGATAGATAAAAGTTTATTTTTAATATTTATGATAAAATTTACAACGATTATTTATTTAAACAAAAAAGCTTTAATCGAGTAAATATTTAAATGTTGATTTTCAAAATCTAGGATTATCATATTTAAATTGCATAGGAAATTTAAAACAAATAATTAATTAAAAATTTTAAAATTAGATTTTTTTGAAATGTTTTGAAAATTATTTCATTTTATTCAATATATAGTTTGCAGCAAAAGACTTTAACATTAACTTTATCATTAACTTGTTTAACATTTAATTAATCATTACTTTATTAATATTTTATTTTTTTAATAATATTATTCATAATGCGCATAAGATATTCATAATATTTTGAATGAATAAAATCAATTAAAAAATGAAATTTATTTATTTTATAAATTACATTATAACTAAAATCATTTTATTTTATTCAAATTTGACCAGCTTAAATTTTCTTAAAAAATTAAATTTGTTTCTATTACGATTCTACGTCAATTTTTCTACGTTAAATACATTTTTGGCATTGCTTTATTTTAAATATTTTACACTTTTTTTGAACATACAGTTGGAAACTTGTGTTTTTGTGAAATTTAGAATCAGAATGCGAAAATTGTGTTGTGAAAATAAAGTTTCAATACAATGTTATCTTGACCAAGTGAGATCGGATCTTAATTTTATTCCTATATTTTGATTTGAATTATTCGACTTTCTCTCTAAATAGTCATTTTAAAGTTTATTTTCGGTCGTTTGAAATGAAAAATTAAACAAAATAATCAGATTACAAAAGCTAATTAAAGACTATGAGAGATCACTATAAATATTTGATGAGATATTTACTACTTTACGCTGATGTAAATCTTTTACCATTGTATGGCTATCAAAAGTTACTTATTATACGCAGGTCCATCGAGAGCCAAGCCGAGCCCCCGGTGTAATTCGCCAGTAAGGGCTCTCTTTGCAATTACAAACTGATAAATTTTTTAAAAAAACATTTGTTTTAGATATTTTATTTATTACTTATGAAATTCCATGATACATATAAAATAACAAGAAACGGCAAATTGTAAATATCTGGTAAGATATTTTAGTAAAACTTAAAAGATGAAAATAAACATGAGTTTAAAAACTTGTAAAAAAGTATTTATCTGAAATTGAAATTTTAAAGCCAAATATGATGATATCGCGGGTCCCGATGATTTGATTATACATACAGTGATGATACAGTGATGATTATACATAGAAAAATATAATGAATTTTATAATAAAGACCGTTTATAGAGTGGTCTTGTCGTATACGTAGTGTTGAATCAACTGTAAAAATTGAGATTTTTCCCAGATTTTTCACATATAAATTAACTATTAAAAATCAAAATGAAAATTTAAACAATCATAAAGATTCCGGAAATGTAACGAAGCAATAATTGTGAAACATCAGATTATGATTTAGATTATTGTTGAAATCCCTGTCAATATTTGTTGATAGGATGTTTTGGAGAGCGGGAGGAGATTTGATATTTTGAAATTTATTAAGCCCAAATTTACAGATGAAATTAATGTACAAAAACGGAAAAGTAATTAAAATAATAATAATAATAATAATAATAATAATAATAATAATAATAATAATAATAATAATAATAATAATAATAATAATAATAATAATTATTATTATTATTATTATTATTATTATTGTTATTATTATTATTATTATTATTATTATTATTATTATTATTATTATTATTATTATTAATATCATTAAAAACTTCTTTCGCGGTATTTTGAATATTAATAGGATTCATGATTGAAGTTAAAATTTTAAAACGTTCAAATATATATCTTTATAAAAACAATTGATTTTCAAACAAAATAATTAGGAGATTATTTATTAAATATGTTCATAAGCAAGATTAATATTCAATTCATTCGATCAAACAAATTACTCAATTATACTGTATTTAATTATTTATTAAAAATTATGAAATATTATTTTTAAGTTATAAAATCTTTATTCATCTAAATATTATTAAAATTTTGCAATAGAATATTAAGAAAATGTTTTAATTTTTAAAGTATTAATGTTTTATTACCCAAATTGCATGCATTTTTACTATGTGTCGAATTTGTGTGTTAAATTTGTTTTTTCGGCACCTTTTTTCGCTGAATGATTTTAAAAAATTGACATATGTTTTGGTTTTTTGTCATATTTTTATTTCTGACATTTCAAATAGTTAATTACAATCAAATTAAAAGTAGTAGTCATACGCCAAAGTGAGTGAATCAAAACTCCGTGCTTCCTATGTGTTATTACTATTATATAAAACACGCTCACGGTAAATATTCGCCATTAATATACTACGTCATTACTAATAACTAATAAGTGTATATTTTGTGTCCTACATAATTATTTTATTTGTTAGCTAATTTCAGCGTCATTTTTTGTATATAAAGAATAGTACATATACGTTCCGGCACCTTTTTTCCCCAAAAAACAGCACTGACTAGAATAAGCAACCTATTATGTTATAATTTGCTGTAGATATCATCTTTGTTGTGCACATATTTCTGTTAAGGTTATTTTATTTACTTAAACTTTGAAAATATTCCTTAACTTGTGATGTGAAAAATTAATCAAATAAGGATTCTAATAGTTAGGTAAAGGTATCAGGTGACGATTTGATTTTAGAAATTAAAGGTATTATAAATATTTTTTCACTGTGAGAATCTGCAATCAGTATCTCCGTGAGTCAATTGACCTTGCCTGTCTTGATATTTTGTCAGGAAACCTTGCCTAATTAGGAAATTTGATATAATCGTCTTTCGTTTGTGCAACAAATTATATAATCAAACTGACAATATCAGGGATGACAATAACATTTTTAAAGTGATAATAAGTTTCAGGATTACCACAAACTCTTTTTGTGCTTTTTTAAACGAATTGCTAATAAAAATCTGAAGGGTTTACAAATAAGCGCTTGGGACCGTTGATGTACAGTGAGAATGCTTTCGTTGACTTTGATAACGACTTCTATTTTCAGACTACGGCTTTTGTCTAGAAAATATCTAGATGAATTGGAAAAAACACCAACAGTCGAGAACATGATGAAGCCATTACTGTGGACAACAGTTATGGACAGATTGTCAATTTATTATCAATCACTAGAGCCGGAGGTGTCCGCGCAACTTGGTCATAACCAATCCATGTTTCATCATTGCATGTGGTGGTATGGGAAGCATATGGCATTCGGTGAAAGTTGCAAAGACGACATGCTCGTGGTTAAAAGATTTTCACATCCATCTTATTTCAATTGTTACACAGTTGAACCGATTAAACGGGTTGCAATGGATATCTCGAGAATCGGCGCAATTATTTGGCTTGGTCCTAATGAAGACATTGACATTCGTCATAAACAAGGGTTTTTGGTTGACATATTTGAACAAGCTTATGGATTGAGAGTGTCGGTTCATGAAGCGGGCAGTTATCCAAATATCGATCAAATGGGAAGACAAATTGAACCTGGTAGGTTAAACGAATTAAACTTTCAACCCGTTTTGAATTTACGAGTCAATTCCCCAACAAAAAAGTGTAACGACAATCCAACAGTTACATATCAAGATCTTGGCGTCGAATTTAATTACGACAAAGAGCTTTGCCTGAATTATGAAATCCAAAAGGTTGTCGTCGAAAAGTGTGGCTGTTTATATGGATATTACCCAAGATACTTTTTTCCAAACAAGACTCACAATTATTGTGGCCATCTGAATTTCACGAACGACAAAAAAATCACTGATAACCTGAATTGTTTAGGAAAGTACATGGATAGCAGTTCTGGTTTAAAAACAAGTTTGGAAAAATCCTGTTTATTACGATGCAGAAATATAGATTATGACCTTGCGGTCTCGGTTACAAAATGGCGACCAACCGAGTGGCAGTTATATTGGTTGAAACAAGTGAACCAACATTTTCAAAGGTACGAAGACGTCCTGGAAAAGTACACAGCTAATTCTACGACTGAAAAAGAAAAATTGAATTTAGAATCACAAATGAAAATTCATTTGAATTATTTTAAGACGTTTCTAACACGGGCCAATTTAAGCCGACACAGTGATTCCGCAAATTCACAGTCGATTTTTGGAGACCGCTATTCGTTCGTTGTTGTTAAAAGACGAGACAATAACACCTTTGTCAAAGAAGAAAGATTCGTTTTGACATTCTCTGCTTTAATTAGTCGAATCGGAGGTTTATCATCTTTATATATTGGATTGACATTTGCGTTTTTTGCTGAAGTCATTGAATATTTTTATGTTTGTTTGTTTACTCGACCAGATAATGATAAACAAAAAGCATCATCGACAACAGTGGTTATTGTGAGTGAGAACAGTCCAAAGAAAAATGATACTCAAGGTATATTATTGAAAGAACACCATTTAGATACTCCAACAAATAATGTTCAGAGGTCGTCAATTCAAACAAGGCTTTTAATCGGCTCATCAGACAGCTTGGAGCAATAAACTTGATATTTTTCATGGAGATGTACATTGTTTTTTTTTATTGAGGAAATTAAAATACATAATTATTTGTTCTTGTATCCATTTCTATCTTTTTAGTTGGCTTATTTGTTATCAACTTAGATAAAACTTTATATTTATTCCTTGTCAATGAATGAAGTGATACGCACTTGACTGCTATCTGTACCAAATGCATTTATGATGTGACTATCATGTCGTATGATCATTTTAATTCAGCCATTTTATCAAAAACTTATAAATAATTTTATAAAAAATTATTTCAAGTGACAATTCACTTCAATTTGTTTAATGCGGATTCACCAAGCACGCATGTTAATTAATTATTGTACCGATCTTCTCAAATGAATATAAATATATTTCATAAACTAGGTCTATAAGAAATTCTTATCCTTCATGTATCACCAAAAATGTATGAACACCAGTGGTGGCTCATGAATGATTTTTATGGTAGGGCTGAAAGAAATTATAAAAAATCACTACGAGTTGATAAAACCGCAGTTTTATTGACATATTTATTTAAAAATATTTGTCATCATAACAGCACAAATATTATACATATAGTGATAAAACAAAAAGTTCTATAAACATGTAATTAAAATTAAATATAATATTTAAATACAAAAATAATTTTACTTCTAAAAATTTGTTAAACGTAATAAGACACAAGTATATATAACCTAAGATACGTATTGCGGACAGAAATAATATCATCCATAATATCATCCAATGATGATAAGTAAGTCAATAGAATTTAATAATTTTGGTTTTTGCATGACTTAGCGAAATTATAAAATGACAATTGCCCCATGCACGTTTTATGTTTAATTATTGTTATGTTGTTGTTACTTAGCCTTGTAACAAGGTTCTTTAAATGGATGGTGGATCATCGAAACCATCAAGGTTCAAATCGTAAAGTACGGGCAGGCAAGATTTCCTACGATGGAAAAAAAATTACGAGACCTACTGTAAAACTGATGATGGTCACTCAAAAAGAGCAATAATATTGAAAGTTTAAAAGTATATGAGGGTTGTTGACAGGATGTCACGGAGGTGTTCAATCTCGGTTATCGCGAATATATGCGCATACAGAGGCGAGTAGTTGGATGTTTTCTGATTATTATTTTTATTGCTTCGTTCATTCTGGAATTCTATCGAACGTGTTTTGGAATTACTTTGGGTTGTTTTAAAAAGTCGGTTTTGGAGGTATTTTCAAATAATTAACGTTTTTCAAGTTATTGTCTTTAATTTATGAATATTTTTATGATTATGATTAGTATGAACCCAACAGATAGTTATGTTGGTGATAAGATTCTGTCTAAGAGAGATTTCGGTAATGATATAACGCATATAATTCATATTTACTAAGGATTTCCTATACCTCATGCTATTGGTAAAATTAATTTAGCCGAAAGAGAAATTGTTCGAGATATTAAAGAAAAATTGTGTTGGTTTGCTCTTGAATTTTAACAAGAAATCCAAACTTCTGCTTTTACTTGAAAATAGTTATGAACTACCGTATGATCAAGTTAATACCATTGGGAATGAAAGATTCAGATATCCAGAAGCTTAGTTCCAGTCATCATTCTTGGGAATGGAAACTGCTAGTATTCATGAAATGACTTATAACAGCATGATGAAATGCGATGTGGATATTTGTAAAGATTTAAACATCCATACAGTTTTATCAGCTGGTTCTACAATGTATCCTGGCAATGCTGACCCATTGGTATTAACTCCATCATCGATGACAATTAATCAGTAGTAATGACATTTTTTACATTTTTTCCCTTGGAACTTATCTACCGTGTATAAACCGAATTATATAAACCGAACTTCTTCACAGTTTCTATATTAAATTGTTTCTGTTCACTCAAATACGAAATTGATTTTTCCAACTGAATATTTTCTGTCTTCTGCTTTTTTAGTTGATCGTTCACTTAAAATATAAATATTCGAACAATTTAAAATTTTTATAAAATTTATATTTCAAATCAAATTATTAAAACGCTTCATTATCAAAAATTTAAAAACATTTAAAATAAAGATATAAAAACCACCCAACCCAGATTAAATTAACTGATTCTTAAAATGAATTAGAAAAGAAATATAGAATATAAATTATGACGTAGGCGTTTCCCCTGGGGCAAATAGGTATTGTTTGATGTCAGATTATCAGAACGAAGCGTACTAGACGTATTTTGCTGTGCTTTCATATATCTTGCAAAGCGTGAAAAGAGAAACCTACACATTTTATTATAAATACACCTAACCGCGAAAGTTAACATTGTCTATAATATACGTTGGTGTGCACACCACCTGAGGTGAGTCACCAATTATATGACAATGTTAACTTAATTTCATTTATTCTATTTTTCAAAAATCATTTTAAGGTAAGTTTTTGAATTGAAGTAATTTTTAGGACTTGAATTTTGATTTTATATAATTATGAGATCATTATTCAAGTTCTTAAATATTACTGTTAGTCATCATTTATAATTTATCATTTATAAATATATTAATAATTAAATTTCAGGTGTTTTTTTTAGGAAATTTATGATATTTTATGCATTAATATGGAATTATTTCGCTAAAATGTAAGTTAAATATTTTTATATTTATAAATAAATAAAGTAATCACCATACACATTTATTTTTTTAATACATTTAGGGAAAAATCGGCGTACATGAACGAAATAGTTTTTTAAATTTTTATAATCTTCTTTCTGCAGCTCATTTTCGATGGCTTCTTTGACGATGTCAAATCTGCTTGGGAAGGACATTGAACTGAATCCATTTGTCCTTGATATTACTTTTCTGATGCTGCCTTTGATTTTACTAAACACGCTTTCTATTGGATTGAGGAATGGGCTATATGGTGGTAGGTGTTCTATATAATTATTCGGAGAAATTGCTCCACTATGAATTGAAGCATTGTCATGAATGAGACGGTATCCTGTCCCATTCAATTTTATACTTAATTCATTAATAAAATTTTGGTAGGTATCCTTTTTGTAGGATCCTACAATTAATTGGTGATGAATTGCACCTTTCACACCTATTGCTAACAGAAATGACATGTTTCTTCCTCGATTATTTGAAACTATGGAGTATATTCTTTCTCCTTTTTTCTTCCTTCCATAGGTTTGTGTAGTCCACGTATTGAAGCCGCATTCATCAATATAAACGAGATTTTTATCTCGCCAGACTTCTTCGAGAAAGCGTGTGACATACTCCATTCGGATTTGAAGTACGCGATCTGAATTTCTTGCTTCCACACATGGTCTTACCTTTTTAACCGTTATTAAGTGATTTTTTAGAAATCTTGAAATAGCAGTTGTGGATGCCGAGCAATTTTGTTGTAACAGGAAAATTCGCATTTCTTCTAACGTTGCATAAAAATTGGCTTCGACAAAATCCAACAAATTATTTCCCTGTTCTTCTGAAATAATTTGTTTTCTGCCACTTCTTTTTCCTTTTGTAATTTCGGCATATTTCTTATATTTGTAAATTATTGAAATAATTGAATTTTTGGGGATTCCGAGCAATCTTCCAAATTCTTTATAATTGTCCCCATTTTCAAATGCATTAATAAGCCGAATTTTGTCTATTTCTGTAATTCTTTGAAAATATTAATTTGTTAAAATAATTTATTAAAATTTACGATTTGCGATTTTTTTCCTGCAAATTCGAAGTTGTCGAAGGACCTTCTTCAATATTTGAAATGGTACCTTCACGCAAAGAAATATCTGTTATACTGTAAAATATTTTAATATTTTATATTTTAATGAATAAATCTTACATTGTCAGATCTTCAACTTCGCAAAAAGCCACTGTGTCCTGTGAAATATCTGTAAATCTAAAGAAATTTTATATTCCAAATTATTTTATAATTAAATCTTACGATGTATCTTCTTTTTTTTCCCTAAAGCTCAACGTAGAGCAGTCGGAATCTGATTCAAAAGTTTTTTTGTACATAATTTTTTAAATAATTTAAAAATATTGATATGTTAATTATATGTTAATCAATCTGAATTTCGCATGAAAAACACTTTACTTAATTTTGTATGTATTTTTCATTATGTATGATGTGTTTGTATGCTTAATTATTTTCTCTCACTTTTAGATTCCTATAATAAATATGTTAAATTTCGCGGCATTAAATTTCTACACACAGGTAAGTTTGTGTGTTCCTATAATATATATTTATTGATTTTTTTTTATATTATAGGTAATGTTATATTTCGCGGTAGGTGTATGAATTTAAACATACTAAAGTCCTTACACAAGTCATTATTCCTTGAAAAGAAAAATGTTATTATTTCAGTTATATGCATTTATACTGAAGAAAGCGAAACATGAGGTAAACTCTTTAATTTTGTCAATTATTTTCTTTCTTTTTTATTTAATCTGTAACTGTGCATCATTATAAGTATCCCGTGTTTATTACTTTATGACTAAATTATCCATTATTTATACTATTTCCAATATCAATCTACTATAAGTAGTATAATGTGTACACTATCCGATACATATATGTATCGTTATGATTGTGAGACGCACTCAGTTCTAATTAATTTATATATAGAAAAAATGTACACACCTCATTGAAATAAAGATCAGAATATATTAAATAAAAGCAGAAAACTAATTTTGTTAAAATAATAAAATAGAAACTCATACATTACGGCAGTATTATTGTGAATATATGTAAATTGCTTTATCAAATTCCGCCTTTCATAAGTAGGAGAGGAGCAAAAAGGTAATGTAAATTAGAATTTACCTAATAAAATTTCAATTTTAAAATTTTTGAAAATTGATCGAAGTGACGGAATGGGTAGAAAATAATTACAATCACATAGCAACATCCTTCTCAAAAGACACCATTTTAAAAGACTTTAAATGTTTCAATATAAGTATAATAAATCTCACATTTTTGAAAATATTACATAAATGACCTGAAATTAACAATGAAAACAGTTTCATAACATAAAAAGTTTAAATTATTTTAAAAATGTAAATTTAATAAAAAATATAACCCCTAAATTACCTACTGTTCTTACACCAAAGACCACTGAGATACATTCTCTATAGTGGTGCTTGACGTGTAGAGCAATTGCTCACTCACCAATTTAATGAGTTTCTCATCACCTTTTGGAAATTTATTTTAGCCAGTTTACAAATGGTTTTCAGGTAAGATATTTAATTTTAAGTAAATTTTAAGACATGGATTTTGATCCATATAGATATGAGATCATTATTCAAGTTCTTAAATATTACTTTTAATCAACAGTATAATTATAAATTATTTTTAATTAATTTTCAGGGTTTTTTAGGAATTTTATGACATTTATTTTTAAGTATTTTGGAATTATTTCGAAAAAATAATTAAATAAATCAATCACCAAAAATATGTATTTTTCTAAAACATTTGGGAAAAGACGACGAATATGAATAAAATGATTTTTTTAATTTTTGTAACTTTTTTTCTGAGCTCAATATGAAAGGATTCTTTCAGGAAATCAAATTTGGATTGAAAGACATTGAACCAAATTCATCTGCACTTGATATTTTCATTAAAAATATAATTTTAAAAATTTTCAACTATCTTTTTTCTTAAAAATTGTCTAAAATAAAGTTATTATAGAAACGTATCTCAGCGTTACATTTCTACGAATCAAAAGTTTGTATATGTTTTTAGTACGTGTTTTACTTGTTTGCAGTTTTTAATTTTTCTTCCACTTTTCCGATTTCTATAGTATAAGCTGTATCTGACTGCACTCTGAATGAGAACATCAACGTGAAATCAAAGTACGTATGTATGTTTCTAAAATGTAAGATTATTGATTTTTTTGTTATATTATAGGAAAGGTTCTCAGTGGTGTACTATATATTCTTGACGCAAATAATTATTGACAGTTCCACATTCATCATAATGACAAATGAGAACATTTGTGTGTTGGTGTAAATTCTTTACAACTATAAAAAATATCACATAAATGTGATAGAAATTATCTGCCTGTATCAAATTCAATTTGGAAATCGTATATTTCTATGAAATATTAACACTTTTTGGCAGATCCAACAGCGAACGTAGTTGGTGGAAATCAATGAAGTATGAAATAAATATACTTAATTATTAAGCTGCTTTTAGTAAAAACTCCAAGCATACAAAAGTCCAATGTATATTATAAAATAAAACAATTGAAAGGGGTGATTTAATCCACCCCAACGAAAACGTGTTAAATATAAAAAATAAAAAATATAAAAAAAAAAAAATATAAAAAAAAAAAATATAAAATATAAAAAAAATAAAAAATATAAAAAAAATAAATTGAATAAATAAATGTAGAATCAAAACAAGTGACCGCCATTATTTATTTAGAATTTCTCGCTAAACTTATAAACAAAACACAAAAACAATAACAAAATTCCAATCGCAAATATCTGATAACAAAAATATTTGATTCTAGTGATAATGGAAACCACCAAAACCGAAAATAAAAACAATTTATTCTAAATTTTGTTTATTATGATTAGAATTTTCTTCAGATTCTAAAATTAAAAGATATTTATTAAATTATTTTTTATGATATCTATATTTTATTTTACATAATATATACTTATTCTCCTTAAATTAATAAGAATAAATTTATTAACTAAATAAATAAAAGGCAACTAAAAAATATTAAAAAAATAATTTAAAAAAATTTGTAAAAAGTAATAACAAAAAATAAGCTTATAATTTTATTAGGTCCAAAGTTTTTTCAAATGGATCACCGACACATTTATCTCGCCACATAAATTCTTCAAGGTATGATTGAAGTTTGTTTTTGTGAATTCCTTTCATGTTTTTACACCGCAATTTATTTTTATAATATTAATTAAAATAATATTAATTTACATGTATACAATTTAAACAATTCAAAACTAAAAGTCACAGTTTAAAAGAAAATCATTTACTAAAAATTTCCAAATTATGATTGGTTAATAAAAACAAAAATTAAGTAAATATTATATATATTTTGTCAATACAGACAGCCCTCGAATAACGTGATCTTCTGTATTTTGTTTTCAAAAATGTATTTTCCTTTTTTTCTATCAAAGTTTGAAATATAATTTCTAAATATTTAAGTTTCTTCGAAAACTCTAAGTCTTGTATAACACGGTTATGAATAAACATGGAACAAATTAACCGCGTAATTCGAGAGTTGTTTGCACATTTAAAAAAATACAAACACAAGAATAGTAAACGCAAATACTTAACATAAACATCTTACAATAATTTTACATGTAACTTCTATTACTTTAAACTCTTCTGTTTCGTTTTTGATAGTTTATTTAACTTTTAACTTTTCTTTAATAGATTAATTAATTAATTCTTGTTTTTATTCGTTTCGGTATTTTAATATCTTTATATACATGCTTTATATACATTTCATCCGTTTGGTTTTTCTTCAAAATCACTTTCATAAAAAACTAATTTCTCTATTATAATTCCACACATTTTTCTTGTTATTCCATTTCACATTTTCCAATCTTCTTGTGGCAATATCAAAAGAAATAATTCGGAATGAGGCAAAAAAGTTACAAATTCTGATATGATTATCGATGTGGCCAATTGGTTATTAAGTCAACATTAAGCCGAAAATTCGTAAGGATCAAAAAACATCGATATATTACTGATATAGTCTTCGAGCTCTCTTAATAAATTCAATGGAAAAAATAATCAGTGGTGAAATTGGAAAAAAATGTTCTTATAATAATTATTCCTATTATTAATATTATTATTATTATTATTATTATTATTATTATTATTATTATTATTATTATTATTATTATTATTATTATTATTATTATTATTATTATTATTATTATTATTATTATTATTATTATTATTAATGTCTTTATTATTATTTCGTTTATCAACAGAAAAAAACACTCGGTAGAAACATTTAATAATGTAATATAAGAAAAAAACTTGACTATAATAATGGTGTGTTATATTTTCTAACGATACTTGTAGTGAGCTGTTACACGGCCTTATAGAAATCTTATCACGCGGGTAATGAAAAGACTAAGGAGTACAATAGAAATATATTTTTGTTCCGTTAGTGGATGAAATCACTAAAATTGTGATAAATGCTTGTAAAGTTTGTCAGAAAAGAAAAGTTTTAACATCAAAAAGCGAGAAATAGTTAATAGATTATTAAATGAACTATATGAAATGAAACATTTGAAAATGTTTTCATCGAATTTGGTGGTCTACTTAAGATCACGTTTAGTGGTAAAAATTATATTATGGCCATGATTGATCAATTCAGTAAATATGTTGTTTTAGAAGCTGTTGAAGCTCAAGATGAGAGGACAGTATTCAACATTCTATTAAATAAATGTATATTAAAATTTGCATGGTTAAAGCCTTTAAAAGCGGCTGGATATAAGTAATCTAATAATTTTGAATGGTTTGATACGTGTGTGTATGTTAAGGTACATCTGAAACATGTCTCATATTTCATGTTCATTATTACATAACAATCTTCGATCCTAAAGAGATAAATACTTGAACTGTTATATCATCAAAAAGATTTTAGACTTTACCAGACTTTGTATTATTTAACACAAACAAAGGTTAATGAGAAGCCTGAACAAGTTCTAATATTATATGATCATTCGTGTCTGTGTGCGTGCTTGCTTTTTCATTTTATTTTGAATTATTGTTATTCGATTTTTGGATGTTGTATGTGTGCGTATTTAATTATTAGATTTTCTGTATATTCAGTTGGGGGATTTGTTATTTTGTTTTGTCAAGCCAATTAAGCTTAATAAAAAAATTGCTATGCGTTTTAAAGCTTTTTTTGACTGTTATTATTTATCCCAATCTCAGAGTTCATGCCAATAATTTGATTTCGATGGTTCGCATTAATTGCCGTATTTTCCTCGCTAATAAAGATTCAGTTAATCGAAATACGGCCACTACAATACTAAAACAATGAGCGTTATTTTATTTGTACAATTTTTCCTTTACTAATCAGTCTTGAAAAGAAAGTAAGGCATTTTTACAGTACAATCTTTATCATGTTTAATTTTAATCTTCACTTTTAGAAAATTGTTTTTATTTTGTCTATTAAAATTATTATTGACTTTGATAATTTTTTTATTGTTATTGAAATGTGATCACTTTAAAGCCACAAATAAATCCCTTACCTTTTAATTATTCACATTTGATCTGTTTTTTTTATATTTCATTAATTATTTTTATCATAGCCATTAAGTTGAGCAACATCAATAATATCCATTACATTACTTTCCGTATAAATCAAAGGAATACTCTCAGGGGAATTAAACTGATTTACACCAGGTAAAATTATATCATCAATAACATTTAGCTTTTCCACACAATTATCAACAGTTTCACATATTAATCATTGTAAGAAAGGCAGAATAAGCATTGTATGGAGCAACTTAATCAATTTGAGAATGGTGACATTTTTGAAATTATTTCAGTAAAATTATTTATACATCAATCCTCACTTGATCCGTTTTCTTTTAACATTTCATTTGATTTAATATTTTCGCAAATATTTTGAGAAAGGGGACATAATCAGTAAAAGCCTCTATTTCATTTATTTTGACATTCTGATAAATATTTTGAGAAGGAAATTTGAAAGGTGAAATTTTAATAATTCTCAATAAAATCCTTTAGCCATTGAAATATTCAAGATCGAATTAACTAAACGCGATAGGTTAAGTTGAATTAAAATGACATAGAAAAAGAATAACAGTAAAACATAAATGATTTTAGAATTAAAAAGAAAAAAAATGGAAATCAAGAATTTTTTGTTTTCTTATTTCTCAAAACTATGAAATGTTAGAAATGCGGGTTTTGACTCTTCCCAGGGATTTCAAAGAAATCTAACCTATCAAGCTGCTGAGTACGTATATGTAACCTCTAAAGAAATCAAGGAATAATAATGTTAAAAAATGTTTATTATAAGAACTTTGTTCAATTTTCACCACTGATTTCATTTCAATTGACATTGTATTTATTTAGAAACTTGACTATGAATCAGTAAATATATCGATGTTTTTTGATATCTTTACTAATTCATAGTCAAGCTTTTTAATAAATATAATGTCAATAAAAAATTATATAAAATTGAAGAGATCAAAATCTGTTAAGTATAAAACTAATGAACAATTCATATCATAATTATATATATTACTTTGATTTTCTTTCAATTTGCACATGTTATTTGTTTGATTTATCAAATGAGGCTGCTGCTGGCCACAGTCAGACGATGCCTCGGTATTTTGGTTATCCTGAGTATCATTTTTATCTGATGAATAAATTTGAATAATTAAATTAGAATTTCTTATATAATGTTTTTAAAATTTATTATTGTAAATTTAGAAATTTATAACTGTTGAATAATAATTCTACCAGCGAGATTTCAAAACAGCTGATATCAGTGTTATAGTTACTTTATTTCAGAGATTAATAATTTGTACTGGGTGTTTGTGTGAACAGTTACTGCATTTTAATTTATTTTTTAAAGTTAATTTTAGCATTCATCTTTTAGAATCTAAAGGGCTCCTAGCAGAAGGCAATAATTTATATCACAGTTGTTGTACCTTACACATATTTCTTCCTAAATTAAAGGTAGACTGCAAATTGATTGAAAGGACCTCCCTAAAATCATCTAACGATACACCAAACACCAATGAGATATGTTTCCTGTAATATAAGAAAAAAATCGATAATCTTACATGATAGAAACATACATACTTACTTTAAATTCACGCTGATGATCTCATTAATAGTGCAATGAGATACATATTACACTATAGAAATCTATAATAACTCTATAATAACTCTAGACAATTTTTAGTAACACATTATCGCTGAAAATGTATTTTTAAAGAAACTATTTTCATGAAAATGACGAAATATCATTACAAGAATTATTTTTGAGTTAAAATTAAGTTAAATATTCATTAGAATTTCTTATATTTGTTTAGAAATATTTTAGAAAAATACATTTTTGGTGATTGATTTAATTATTTAAATATAATTAAAAATATATCTGACTTACATTATATCATAATTAATTAAAAATAATTTATAACACAAATGTTGAGTATAAGTAATATTTAAGAACTTGAATAATGATCTCATATCTATATTGATCAAAATTCAAATCTTAAAATTTACTTATAATTAAAAATCTTACCTGAAAGCCATTTCAAAATTGGCTAAAATAAATTTTAAGAAATGAAATTTATTAAATTGGTGAGTCACTTTAATGATGTAGACTAACCACCACTATAGAAAATGTATCTCAGTGGTGTTTGGTGTAATAATACTATTGACAAATAAAGAGCATAACATTAATAAATTGATAGAAGTCCGTCGTGTTCATCTTTTTCATTAGAATTATTTCAAATATCATTTCCAAATTTTTATTCTCGTATTATTCGTTATATTATTTAGTTGACTCCAAGATCAAAGAAATGAAATTTATTAAATTGGTGAGTCACTTTAATGATGTAGAAAAACCACCACTATAGAAAATGTATCTCAGTGGTATTTGGTGTAAATATACAGCAGATGAATATATATATATATATATATTAGTCCAGCCCATAGAGATGTACTTTAATTTCTACATTGCGGTTATACCAGTCATAAACACTGAATAATGAACTTGTCTATGATGAATAAATCCGTCATATGTAGTTAAGAGATTAATGTTTTAAAGTTTTTAAAAAACAAAATTTTAAAAATGCAATTCAAATATAATTCTATTAAAAATATAAAATAAAACTATTATTCATAGCTATATTACAAAACATTATTTTGCCTTATTATATTTAAATTAACATTAAATAATTTTTAATTGAAAGAATATTTTAAAATTTACAGAGACAGAATAAAGAAAATTTCAAAAGTAAAATGTCTAGTGAAACAGTAAAAGCTATCAAACAAACTAATAAAAACAAGAAGTTCTAAAGTTGGAATTTAAATTACAGCTAGGAAATTTAATCCTAAATTACTAAAAAATAATATTGAGCAGTAACACCTATATATGTGGTTGGGGTTTCAGTATATTTACTTGCCAAAGTTCTAAAATTAACAGGTAATAATGGCACGGACTATAAATTTTGAGAGCCATTATGAGACGTTAGCATTTGGTCATTTGTGAATTAAACGTCTTCTTAGCCTCATATTTGTAATAATTAAAACATTCTTACATAAATATAATTAAATATAAAATTTGAATCTCATGATTTTTATTATGAATTATTTGAATAAAAGTAAAACCTGTAACCACAATTGTAATTTTAAATAAAATAAATTTAAAGGCCATCTCTTTGTGTCATTTTAATTAAATATTCTAAAACATTTCTGAATATTAATGGAAATAATCTAAGAAAGTAAAAAGGTTTCATGTTACACAAAATTTAAATTTAAAAATAAATTTTTTTGAAAGTAAGTTTCTCTTTTATTACACCAAAGCGCATTAAGACAAAAGCTAGATGACATAAACATAAGAATAAAAAATATAATATAAAAAACTAACCAATATTAAATATATGTGTGTGTGTCTAAATAATTGTGACAATACACCCATTTGCAATGAACAAACGCATCTATAATGTAAAAATAAAATCAATATGTGTACATTAAAGTAACTATTTTATCAGAAATACCTTATGATTTACTGTAGCAATTGGTTGTGAACACCAACCTGTATTATTGATGCGTTTGTTCACTGAAAGCTGGTGTAACTAAATGTTTTCAATATAGAAAAGTTTAATGCGAGAAGAAAAATAAATTGATACGCACAAGCCCCCTGCAACAATTTTCTACATTGAAAAACACATCAATTGGACAATAAATAAGGACTCGACAATAAGTAAGGGCGTTATTTTAAAACTATCAATCACTAACCCTAAATTATATATATATATAAATTAATAATTCTGAATAGCGGTCTTTAATTAAAACCTTAAAATTAATAAATTAAATTAAATATTTAAATGAAATTTTGTGTAAATTTGGCAAAAAGATTTCCAAATTTTGTATAAGTTGTATTTATCTATTTGCATGATTTCTCAATTTTTAAAAGATGTTCGTTAAATTTATATAAATTTTTTTTTCATTTGTACATTTCTTTCTCGAAATATATTCTTGAAATAATTCAAGAAACTAGTGTATATTGTTCATAAAATTGCGAAATAAACTTACAAGAACACTTTCTATCTATGCAACTCATTTTAAAATTTTACTCTTTGTAAAAAAAGGTTTGTTATTTTGAAAAATATGTGCAAATTTGGAATAGACATTTTCAACAAATTTGACCTTGAAAGCATTTTGGCGTTTGAAAAAGAAACCTTTTACTCTCACTTATGAAAATAGTCCTGGGTGTAACAGAGGATACTTAAAATATTAATCAATACTAGAATATTTATTATTTTTAAAAATGAAATTTTAAACAAATTTAAATAGAAGTCAAAATATTGATAATATTTTAAATGTCCTATTAATATGAAAATTATTAATATTTATTTAACATTGAATAATAAAAATATTTTTCGATTATTTATAGTTTTAAAAGTATTTTCAGACATTTCCGGATTAATTTCCTTTCTGGATAAAATATTGTCTGTATTTATTTTACTAAGATAAATCTATAATCATGAATAATATTATATTTTAACAATTTTGAAAATTATAAAAAAATGAAAAATGATTTTGGATATTTGACGGTTGTGTACATAACATATACAAAAACAAGTAAAAGTGATTGGTTATTGGATATTTAAAAATTGAATTGTTTTGCAAAATTTTATATAGATCTATTCAAATTATTCACATTTCCAAAATTTATATTTTGCTTTGCCGCGAATTTACGAAAGTCGCTTGGTACGTAACTCTGGTGTTAGTATATATGAAATCAACAACAATACACCACGTTGCATTTGATAAAAACTACCTATAATATAAAAAATAATCAATAAATTATATTCTAAGGGTTCTAGAAAGATTAGAAAAATTAATGAAACATACAAACACGTTGAGTGCTACACCTAATTTCGAAATTTAGTAACCTCTATAATTCACGTTGGTGTGCACATCAGTTGAGGTGAGTCACCATTTACGTGAAAATGAAGTTATTCAATTTCAAAAATGGTTTTCAGGTAATTTTTTTAATTTCAAGTAACTTTAAGACTTGAATTTTGATTTTATATAATTATGAGATCATTATTCAAGTTCTTAAATATTACTGTTAGTCAGTATTTATTATATAACATATTGATAATTAAATTTCAGGTGTTTTTTATGAATGTTGGCATTTTATGAATTTATTTGGAATTATTTCGATAAAATGTAAGTTAAATATATTTTTGACTATAAATAATTTAACTAATCACCGAAGATATTCGTTTTTTTAATACAATTAGGAAAAAAGAAAGGCCGAATTTTGTCATTTTTTGTATATCTATGAAAATATTAATTTATTAAAATAATTTATTTAAATTTACTAATTGTGAATTTCTTTCTGAAAATTCAAATGTTTTGTAATTTAATGAATAAATCTTACATTGTCAGATTTCCACCTTCGCGAAAAGGCAGTGTATCCTGAGAAATATCTGTAAATCTAAAGAAAGTTTATATTCTAAATTATTTTATAACTGAATTTTACAATGTATTTTCTTCTTTTTCTCTGAATCTCAAGATAGAGCTGTCGGATTCTAAATTAAAAGTATTTTACTGCATAATTTTTCAATAATTTCAAAATAATTATATTTTAACAAAATGTTAACAATATGTTAATAGTTATTTATTTCGGAACAAAAAAAGCTATAATAAATTTGCATGCATTTCTCATTATGTGTTTTGTGTTGGTATGTTCAATTATTTTTCTCTCATCTTCACAAATCCTACAATAAAGTTATTAAATTTCGGAACAATAAATTTCTACACACAGGCAAGTTTGTGTTTCTATACTATAAATTTATTGGATTTTTTAGATTATAGAAGTTACTAAATTTGATAATTAGGTGTATAATACATGTTACTGTGTACACCAGTTGTAGGTGACTCACCATCTATGAGAAAATGAAGTTTGTAACTTTATTTATTCGATTTTAGAAATGAATTTCATGTAAGATTTTTAATTTTAAGTAAATTTAAAGGTTTGAAAGTTGATTTTATATAATTATGAGATCATTATTCAAGTTCTTAAATATTACTTTTAGTCAACTATTATTAATTAATTTTCAGTATGTTTAGGAATTTCGTAAAATTTTATGAAATTTATTTTAGAATTATTTGGAATTATTTCGATATAATGTAAGTCAGATCAATTTTGAATTAATTATTAAAGAAAGTAATTTTATATTTTATACACATTTATATTTTTAAAACATCTTTCAAATTCATGGTAATCTTTGCCATTTTCGAAGGCATTAATTAATTGAATTTCGTCAAGTTTTGATTCTATTTTAATATAAAAATTTTTTTTAATTTAGTTTAAATTTACGATTTTCGATTTTTCACCTTCGAAATCAAGAGCTAGAAAAACTTAGTTGAATATTTGAAATTTGTTTAACTTATAGCTATTATAGTGAAAATATTTCCTAAACCAGACAATGAGATATTCGTTTTCATTGTAAGTATACTGATTATAATACCTTTTTTACTTTGGCTTCTGGAATATATTTAGCTTATACTTGATTACCCGTCGAAATTTCATTAATAATAAATTTAATGAAAAGAATTTGTAAAAGATAAAACTTATGATTTTAATAATTGCTATTCTTTATCTTCATTTTCAAAATATTTACAAAGAGTTTAAAGAGTGTAAAATTAGAATTTATTGTTTTATGAAAATGAAAAAAATCATTATAATAAAATGAAATTTAAAATAAAATTTTAAAACCGACATTAATTGCTTTCTCTAATTAATTTCTTCTTTCTTAACTACTTTCTTTTACTACTTTGATTTCACTATAGATCTATTTTCATTTTCAATTGCCTTTACATTCATTTCATTTTAGACAATAAATCAAAATTTTGTTTCATGTTGATTACGTAATAAATAGTGATCGATAGACTGAAAATAAATAATAGTAAACAAAATTGAAAATTAATTTCTGAACTCTAAAGTGGAAATCACTTGAATTTTTTAATTTAGTAAAATAAATTGGAAAATATGAAATCAATTAAATTTTTAAAATTGCCGTCCCTAGTTTATTAGAAACAGACGAAAAGATAATTAACTTTTACTGTATATAATCTGTATAATTAATTAATTTCCAAATTGACTCGACGTATCTCCACGGAAAATGGACCTCGTTTTCAAAATTTATTCAGATTGTAGGGCAAGTAAATGAAAACTAATTTTTCATAATAAATTTAAAGCTTAATGTGTATATTCACATTATTTGATTTTTTAATATTTTTGTAATTTTATTCTTGTTAATGTTGTAGATTTTTATTTATTATTTCATAATTATTCTATTTCGTAAATAAACATAAGTCAAATAAAACAACCATCAATTATTTTGGATATAAATTGGATGTTTAAATTCATAAATTATTTCTAAAATAATAAAGCCACTTTAATTATATAAATTATATTTATATAATTATATAAAAAAAATTAAAATTAAAAAATCAACAATATAAAACAAAGTTTTTGAAACTCTTAATTTCTACATATTAATCCAAACACCGATGAGATATGTTTCCTATAATATAAGAAAAAAATCAATAACCTTACATGATAGAAACATACATACTTACTTTAAATTCACGCTGATGATCTCATTAATAGTGCAATGAGATACATATTACACTATAGAAATCTATAATAACTCTAGACAATTTTTAGTAAAAAAATTATCGCTGAAAATGTTTTTAAATGTATTTTTAAAGAAACTATTTTCATGAAAATGACGAAATATCATTACAAGAATTATTTTTGAGTAAAAATTAAGTTAAATATTCACTAGAATTTCTTATATTAGTTTTAGAAATATTTTAGAAAAATACATTTTTGGTGATTGATTTAATTATTTAAAGACATAAATTATTTCTAAAATAATAAAGCCGCTTTAATTATATAAATTATATTTATATAATTATATAAAAAAAAATTAAAATTAAAAAATCAACAATATAAAACTAAGTTTTTGAAACTCTTAATTTCAACATATTAATCTGAAGTTAATAAATAGATAACAATTCATATAGAAATAAGGAAATAACACTAGATTTGACATTTTAATATTTTTTATATTAACTCCAATTTCCGTGCTCGGCTCGATCTGAAATTTTGATAGCATGCAGTGTTCTCGACAACAAATCTACCTGCAAATTTCAGCTCAATCCGATCACGGAAAGTAGATTATTTTGTCCTCAAGAA
>CAUHTR010003749.1:0-42164 GCA_959609185.1 Schmidtea polychroa | reverse complement strand
AAAAAAAAAACTGTTTGGGAACTGAACTAATGACAATCGCGAATAATCCATTAATAACAATCACAGTATAAAAGTGAGCAGAAGTAAATCGAAAATCCTTGTGTCAAAGGCACAAGAACTAAATTAAAATTGACTGGACAACGTTGCAAAATAGGCGAACATCACAGACATCAAGGATATGTAGAAAATGAATTTTAAAATTTATGTAGAACGGCTCAGGAAGTTAACAAAGTAAATAGAGAAATTAATGAAAATAAATACACAAGACACCGGAATAACGTGGTGGATATCGACAAATGATCCAGCGAAAGAAACCAGGAAGCTCAAGGTTAGCCAAAGTAATATGAATATACAAGACAGTTATACGTACGATGCTCATATTAATAACCGGAACGAACTATGAAAAATTATCCAACGTCAACGATAGAGAATGAGAAACAATTAGAACCAGACGGGTGAAATATACTGTAAATGAAAGAGTACAGTACACTAAACTGAGAACAGTGGGAAGAGATCTAGGAAAAGTATCACGAATTGCGAACCCACATACATAGAAAGGGTTATGACTATATATAGTGTGAACAAGAAATATATAAAGGTATATGATTATATAAAAATATATGTATATATATCAGCGCGGTATAATTAGTATATAACTTCGGGAACTAAAATGAAATAAAATTCAGATAAAAGATTAGGAATCAATGTAGGTGAATTAATAGAATGAAACGGATCACAATGGAAATCAATCCCAATACCACCACAGGAGAAATATGGAAGCAGAAAAGCGTCATATTATCGTAAATAACATTAGCTTATACAGAAGCAAGGAATCTCATGGAGGAACAATCTAATCGAAAATTCTGAACAATGAATTTGTTCGTGAGACAATAATCAAGGACCAGAGAGGAAAAATTGAACTAAAGTGAAAGAAATAGAACAACTCTAATGATAAAGCCAAATGCAAGAAATGAACTACTAAGAATAGCTGAGGAAATCAAGGAGAGAAAGATATGGTCAGAATGTAACGGATAATATCAGACGTAAAAAGGAAACGGGTAAAGGAAAATGCAGGAAGCTGAAGATGAAGTACAAATAGTTATAACAAATCCAGCATAGTATTCATAAAAAATTGTTATAAGATGATGAGTAAAATATTCCGAGAGGGAGGTGGAATGATCAGAAGAACACCGTATCCATATTTTGCGTAAAGGAGGAAAAACAACGAACTACCAGCAGGGTCATAACATTGAAAAGAGACGGTAATGGCAGAACTGAGTGCCAAAAAGAGGACTAATTGTATATAAATAATTGCATATATCGGTGTATACACCCCAACCAAAATGATATATAATAAAAGTAGAGGGCCGATCACCATAAACAAAGATAAAATAATGCGAAAAATCAAAACATTAAAATCTACGCTTATTTAAGAGTAAGGAAAATCAATCAGAGAAATGGACGTTTGGCAAATATTGTAGAGAGGACACGAGAACAAAATACTGAGAACCGAGAGAACACAAGATAATAAATAAATCAAATAATGAATGTCGGGGACGACATTTGGCGAAGACGCGGAGGAAAATGAGAACTCAAACTAAGATAACAACAAACGGGAGATCAATATGAAAGTCAAAATGGACATGAGCAATAATAGGAACAATCGGGAAAAATTATACAAAAACATGATTGACAGAAAATGAAGAGCACACATATAACAAAATAGAATATGAACAAATAAACACAATAAAAATGACTAAGGAAAACACAGAACGAAATGAACAAACATGAAACAACAAGTAACAAATTCACAGAAAGAAAGCAAGGGCAAGGACATTTGAATGAAAAATCAAAATTACGAGAAAACAACAAATATAAAATGAAACGCGATACAATATAATAGAACAAAAGTGAAAGCTTAACATCATGACACGGAAAATTAAAATAACAAGAGACACTAACAAAAATGAGACCAATTAGAAACATTGAACAAAAGTTTTAGTTATGGAAAACGAACATACTGCCTACTTTTACGATGGAACAAAAAGTTACAATAATGAAAAACGAACGGACTGTCTACTTTTATTACGAAACAAAATTTGCAATTGTGGGAATTTGAATGATAAATTTGAATAAATTCAGAAATGATAGAAGCAATAATATCAACCACTCAGGAACAGCTAGGGAGAAATGCGTATAGATGTAAATATCCGGATATAGGTGGATATATGTATATGAATATATGTTTATGGATAAGGGTATATGTATAAGTATATGCGTGTATATATATGCGTGTATATGCGTGTAGACATAGATAAACAATTAGATGAGATAATGAAAATAAATGAACAACCAAAGTTACGTGCCAAAAGTAAAATAGCAAATAGACGCGGAAATAAGTTAAAAACATAAAATATAAGGAGTGGAACAAAGAGGCCCATAAACAGAAAAACAACGAACAAATTTTGAAAACGTAAAATATACGAAATGAGAAACATTATGACGGGGGAAATCAGTGAGAGGTAACATAAAAAATCAAAGCTAAGGAAAATATACAAATACGGAAGCGTGATAAATTACAAAATTGAGCAGGGATGTTTAATAAATAAACCATTAACGAATAGAAGGGTAACGAATAAAATGGATAAACAAATATTAACGAGTGATGCGAGAGGGATCTGCCTGAGGAAATAGTGAGCATATTAACGAGAAACAAGTCAACCGAAGCGGTGAGAGTAAAAGCGATAGCAATAAAAAACGTTAACCAGACAAGAGACGTGGATATATTTAGAATAATGAAGAAAGACCAAGAGTAATTGAGATAAGTAGATTAAGAGCACGACATAAAAATAAGAATAAAGTATTACGAAAATTGAGAGCAAATGAATAAGGAAAAATTTTTTTTGGGTTTAAAAAATCCACAACCTGTGAGCTACGCTCAGCGTAGTGCGGATAAGGCCCAGGAAAGTACCAACTGTACTGACGAAAGATGTGGAACAGGGCCCATCGCATATACTGGAACATCTCTGCGTGTGACTGATCACCACACGATCGGAGATCGACCAGTGCGAGTGTTTCGCATCCAGAGTCAGGAGAGTGGGGAAAACCTGGAAGAGTAGTAAAAAGAAGCATGCAGGAGAAATAAAAATGAAGACCAAGTAAATGGAAAAAGACAGAGCGGAGTAAAAGGAAACAATTAGAGCATAAAGACTCAATTGATAAGATAACTGTTAGACAGAAAAATAGAGGAGAAAGAGAGTTAAAGGAAAATGGAATAATAGATGCGAATAATAGATGCGAATAATAGATGCGAATAATAGATGCGAATAATAGATGCGAATAATAGATGCGAATAATAGATGCGAATACTAGATGCGAATAATAGATGCGAATAATAGATGTGAATAACAGATGCGAATAATAGATGCGAATCCGGAGTCAGGGGAGTGAAGAAAACCCGTAAGAGCAGTAAAAAACAGGCATGCAGGGGATAAACGTTTAGAAAGTGCACAGTGACTAAAGTAAAGACAACAAAAATAGTGAGCCTAGGACAAACAGAGAAATGGAGAATAAAACATGCATGTTAGGGAAATTAAAACTGAGCTGTGAAAAGTCCAGCCAGTTAGGAGATAGTAAGGCCGAGTTGTTGAATAGTCCAGCCGGTCAGGGAAATTAAAACTGAGCTGTGAAAAGTCCAGCCAGTTCGGAGATAGTAAGGCCGAGTTGTTGAATAGTCCAGCCGGTCAGGGAAATTAAAACTGAGCTGTGAAAAGTCCAGCCAGTTCGGAGATAGTAAGGCCGAGTTGTTGAATAGTCCAGCCGGTCAGGGAAATTAAAACTGAGCTGTGAAAAGTCCAGCCAGTTCGGAGATATTAAGGCCGAGTTGTTGAATAGTCCAGCCGGTCAGGATAATGAAGATTGAGCTGTTGAAAAGTGCCAGCCAGTCGTAAAGGCCTAGAAAACCAGTGAGATAGCATTTAAGCTACAATGAGATAACATTTAAGCTAACAGTGAGATAGAATATTAAAGCTAGCTAGAAACGAATTGAATTTAGATACGAGAATTCGAATTTAGGGAGGATTAAACGAGCTCGTGGAAGGTGATAATAAAATTTTTTAGTGAGAAAGAGAAACAGAAAAGGAAAATGAATTAAGGAGATAATGGAAATAAAGAATAAGTGTGAATAGATGATGGGTAAAAGAGGAAAATAATTAACTAATTAAAGGGGATCCCAGGTAGATAGACAAAGTTCTACAGAATTTTTTGGTTTAAACCGGGAAAATGATTTTGTTGGTTCCAGAGTAGAACCGAGTAAAGAGTAATAGGTGAATTAGATATGCAAGAATAAGTAAAATAGCAAAAATAGCGCAAGAGGATTAAGAAAAGGGGGGGGGCAATAAGCAGTGACCGACAACGACCAATTGATATTATAATTGATAATTATAGATAATTGATACGACCCCATAGATAATTGATACGACCACATAGATAATTCAACATCGACGAAAATATTTTGATTATGGTTATTCACAACCGACGAAATAGGAATTGTACATCATTCGGAAGTTTCAAAAGTAGAAGCGGACCAGATAATGATTTTTAAAGTTTCAAAAGTAGAAACGTGGAAATTAAGAATTTTTAATAAGTCTCGAAAGCGGAGACCAATGGGATAAGAATTTTGTTTCAGATGATTGTTTTGAATGCAGAAACGAACGAGTTAGAAATTTGTAAGGTAAAGAGTGGCAAGTTAAGGAATATAAAATTGGTAAAATTTTGGGTAGGTATATAACAGAAAATAAATGAAATCTCAGTAGAAATGACAAGAAATGGATTGATATTAGATAATCTGGTAAGAGAGAATGAATGAGAATATAAGAAGAATAATGGAAATTCTAGTTAAGAATGGGTTATAGAAATGACAAGGAATGAGTCAAGTACAGATGAGAGGCAATACAAGTACAACTGCGAATATAGTTTCAAACTTAAGAAGAGAAACCGTTAAGTAAACAATGAACTAAGTCAAGAAAAACGGCAACGATGACAATAATAGTTAATGAAAGGAGGAAATCTAAAGGGTAACCGCTATAGTAAACTCAAGAAATGATTAAAACTGGAAACAACCGAGAACAGAACAAGTACCATAGTAATGAAGAAAAACTAAGAGGCAATACAAGTTAATAGATAAAGAGATAGTCATTCAAAGCCAAGAAAACCATAGAAACGAGGAAAAAGAACACGAATTAAAATAAATAAGGATCGAGAAAATTAAGTAGAACATGAGAATAAAGATGTAAACTAAGGGAACGAGGAAACAAATATTAAGAGATGCCCAGGGAAACCAAAATAAAAACATTGCAACTATGTTATATAATATATAAATTATAATTTATAAAGATAATAAACGGTAAGGAGGAGTGATATTTTTCTAGTAAGGTAAATCAATCAATCAAGATAACAGCCAAGTATCAACAATCAACCAGAATTCATCACCAAATCATTAAGCCAATCGATAATAGAACCAAGTGTGTCAAACGAAGAATAAATAAGAGCTGCAAAGAAAGGAAAACGAACAATCAAATCCAAGCAAACGCAAGAGAGTGAAAAGGAGAAATCAAAGCGACATCTCAAAAACGGAAAGTCGACCCTCAAAAGAGAGTGGTAAAAGGAATTTCGAAACAGTCAGTTGAGAAGTGTAAAACGCCAGTGGAACTTCATGAAAGAGGAAATAATGTAAAAGCAGAACTAGTAAAAGACACTGAAACCTAACTAAAGAAAGAAACCAACGATGGAGAGATAATATGGATATATGAGCGAACAAGCTAGCTGAGATGCAAAATCAGACAACCATTCTTACAAAACTATGCAGTAACATAATCGAGTATCAATCTGAAATAGAAAGAAAGCAACCTCCAAGAATAAATGTATTACAATACGTTGGAAGCAGATCACAAATTGAAAACAACCCAACTAAACAACAACAAGGATGAAACACCTTACTGATCACAAAGGCACGAGAAGCAGAAGAAAGATGGAGTAGACGAAAAGAATTTCAGGAAAAAAGAGAAGAAGAGTATTGGAGGAGGAGAAAGGAAGAACTGTTGAGAGTTGATATCATGTGTGAAAGACAACAAAGAAAAGTAATACAATCAATATGATGAAAGTGGTACCGAGCAACAAACGGGAATTACAAAGAACTCTGGACTCAAGAGTGGAAAGTGAAACAATCGAAAGAATAGAAAATGTAACATCGGACCATCAAAATATCAGAATCATTGGGAACAATCGGAGAAATTATAAAAATACGGAAAATTAGGCTGATATTACAGCAATCCAAGAGAATCGCATGAGAGCAGTCAACAGAAGATATTGCCACAAATCGAAGACCAACGAAGTCCACGAGAATCGAATTGGTGAAAATAATGAAAACATCGTGACAGAAGAACGGTAAAAAATGAAAGTGAGATTGAACCAAATATCGAAAATAAAGTAAAACAGTATCGTAACCAAGGCCAGCAGCGAGGACACAATGAGCGTAATTGTTCTTTGAATATGATGGGTTGGAATTGTCAGAGAATGAGGCATTGCGAAAAGAAATGTCGTCGTATAAAAAGGTGTAAAAACGAATGTAAAAGAACAGGACACGTAATTAACAATTGTCCGAAGGTGAAATCCAGAGAAAAATCAATCACGGAGAAGTACCGCAGAACCTAACCAAGCAAATACGCACCGAGAAAAGAATTCAACAGTCAGAGAGAAAAAATTGTCAACATCTGATGTCAATAAAATAACAGTCGACAACCGTACGTAGAAGGGAAGAAACATGTAAAACTCAACGTATCCGAAGAATTGAGAAGACAATGTATAGAACAAGATAACATAATAAAAGAATTTGTGATGAAAGAAAAGAGACAGGATGAATTGATAATGATATGGGTACAAGTTGCCGAAAACAAAACAAAGAAACTGAAGTACAAAAAACAACGATACTCAGACTAAACGAAGAAGCAAGGTCAGCCGAATTAAGAATCAACGAAATAATGAATAAGCAAGAGAAATGCAGAGAAATGGCAGCAGATGATGACGGCCAAGTAAAGGAAACTGAGGGTATAAAGAGTGAAGTGGAAATTAAAGAAGAAGTGTAGATGAAAATAGCAAATAGGAAGTGTACATATGTAAAAATTGATGTATAATGTAGCAAAGGATCGATGTATAAGTAATTAAAATAGAAATGGATCAAGTAATCAGTTGGGAAAATACTAAATTTGAACCCTCACAGTGGTAAAGGAGAACAGAAGCCCAAATGAGAAGAAAGAATATAAATCCAGAAGAAAGATAAAAGAGTGCAAACCCGGAAAGAATGCGTTAAACGAATATCCAAAAGTAATACCTAATTTGGAACCCCTAAACAAAGAACGGTAAAAGATCCTGATAAATGAGACGAAAGTCACAGACCCAGTGACATTGGAAACTTAATCAAATCAAGCGAACTTAGATCAAAATCGAAAACAATTCGAGTTACCCATTAAAGAAAGAAAATCCCTTAATAAGAGCAATACCGTAAACAAAACCACCAAGAAAAACCAAAAGAAAAATCAATGTGTCAAATCACCCAGTTGAACAAAAGTTCCGAAGACCCTTGAGCAAGGTCTGTCATATACCATTAAATGATCCAGAAAATCAGAATCCCAACCTAAAAATCCAAAGAGAATATGGGAAAACAGTCAAACCCCGATAGAGAGAATCCTATGATCTTCAGTAAGTATTACGAGCTAATTATGAAAATCAACAACAGGAATCAAACATGCCTACAAAACCCAGCCGAAAGATTGAAAACCGAACCCAGAAACGAGAAGAAACAACCAACTGAAGAATTGATCCAGAAATAAAACTGTTGCATGTGACTTGACTTGAGTTTGGACACGGTATAAGTATGTATGTGTATTATGACCAGTCACTGTATGTGGCAACTGCTTGAATTTTAGCTTAGACCTTTTTCTGATCATTCAATTTTAACAGGTCTTACACTGTTATAGTATGTTTATGGATTAATGGAAATGTAATAGATTATGATATGGGAAATTCATATGTCTAACAGAATTGCGGGACGCAATTTTAACGGGTCCCGGAGTGATTTGTTGGGCTGGAACCGAGAATCGAGAGCTTGTTTTAATGAATCAAAAATATATAACATAAAAATCGCACCAAGTTAAATTAAAACACCAAACACTAAAGTACATAACACACGGATGATAAATAAGACCCGGTTAATAAAATAAAGGAACGCAAATAAAGGTCGCAATCACTAACACCATTAG
The DNA here is from genome assembly GCA_959609185.1 of Schmidtea polychroa. Classification (NCBI taxonomy): domain Eukaryota; kingdom Metazoa; phylum Platyhelminthes; order Tricladida; family Dugesiidae; genus Schmidtea; species Schmidtea polychroa. The sequence goes on along the minus strand of CAUHTR010003749.1, from coordinate 33,849 downwards.
GAGAAATATCGCATTCGGAATATCTAACAACTAAAAATTAAAATAATAATAAATAAAATAATGGGTAATAAATTAATTAATAATATGAAAAATTTCTAAATAAATAAATTTAAAATTTAAAATAAATCATCTAGTAAACTGGTAAAATAATAAAAAGTAGAATAAAAGTAGTAAAATTAGATAAACCATAAAATTTATAAAACTAAATTGTTTAATGAAAACTAAAAATAAAACCAACAAAATTATTTAAATTATAAAACTTATAAAACCAAATTGTTTAAATTAATGAAACTAAAGTAACTTATAACTTATTTAAATTAATCTATAATTAATCTATAATCTATAAATTAATCTATAACTTATTTAAATTATAAAACTTGTAAAACTAAATTAAAATTAGCAAAAACTATTTAAATTATAGAATTTATAAAAATAAATCTTAAAAATTAATAAAAATTAGAATTTTGATTAATTAAATTAATTAAATTAAAAAATAAGCAATTACACACATGCATGCATGCATGCAAAAATTAATCAGAATTGCCTCGCATTCTAATTGGATATAACAGCAGAGAATGCGGAGGCGTATAATTCAATCAGTATAAATACTGAGTGAAATTTCATTTAAAAAACGGTCTCGCTCAACTGGTTATACAACAATTCATTTACTGGCAGTGAACATATGCTCTCAATTTTCGATTCCATGCCATCGCGGTGAGGTAAATTTGATTTTTGTTTTGTGTAATATAATTTTGTTAGGTCTAATGTTATTTTAAATTGAAGTTAATTTTAGTTAATGTTATTTAGTTAATTTATTTTGTTATTTAGATAATGCTATTTTAAATTGAAGTTAATTTTAGTTAATGTTATTTAGTTAATTTATTTTGTTATTTAGATAAAGCTATTTTAAATTGAATGCTATTTTAAATTGAAGTTAATTTTCGGTAATGTTATTTAGTTAATTTATTTTGTTATTTAGATAATGTTATTTTAAATTGAAGTTAATTGTTAATATTGGTATGGTATTATTCATTTTGTTGTTGTTAAGCCTATTATTATACAATTTTAGGAATTAATAAAATTTTTAACGGAATTTGTTTTTAATTACTTCTTATGTTTGGCGTATGTTATTTTGTCCTTTTTGAATAATATTATAATTTAGGTTGTGTTGTTCTTGATATTTAGGTGTCGATGGTCTGGGCTGGGGAAAGGTTTGTGGACGGGCGGCACTACGTGCTGTTGGTCGGCAGATATTTCGCCAGTTGAGTCCATCGGGGTAGGGAATATAGATAGGGAGATGAACGGTTAGAGGGGTTAAAATCAATTTGCGATAGTTTAGGGCCCTATTTAGAGTTAGAAAGTGTAGGACTTTTATTTTCATGGGTATTATTGAGTTAGGAAAAATTTTAGAATAGTTATGAACTGCTGTCGGTAGAGGACGTAGGTTTAGGCAATTTGATAGAAACCACGAATAGTTAAGATATTCGATAGTTCAGGATTTGAATACAGGCAGATCCCTGCTCAAATTTTCATGAGAAGTGTGGAAACATGTGTATTAACTTGTGAATAAGGGCCAACCCCTGCTCAAAATTTTTGAAGGATAATTTGGATATTATAGGAAGTATATAACAATAATTATTAGATAGAAAATAAGGGCGGATCCCTGCGAAAAACTTTTACACGGGAACAGTTGGAAATACCCTTAATTGAGGACCACAAATGATCTAAAAACAGCATACATAGTGAATAATGACGTAAGACCTTCTATCGGCAGTCTAGAACCCGAAAAGAAAATACAATGGGGAGTAGTTTTAGTAATAGAGCTCACCTGCTCATTGTTTTTTCGCCTTTGTGTACAGTACCAACATGGTCGTCACCATGGGTACACAAATGGTTTAAATTGCAATAGTCATGGAGGTGCTTAGGAAAGAGTCGAGTGAATATCTAAATTACCCCTGACGCATTTAAAATATAAAATGACACACCCCTAAGTAACCAACAAAAGATTAATTAATAAATTAATTAATAAAATATAAAAGGAAGTGATACCAACGCTAAATCCGACAAGTATTATGTCAGACTTCGAAAAAAGCAAGTCAAAATTTCGGTGTTCATTTCATCTCGGTCAGAATCTTTGGCAAATTATTCAACAGCTCAATCTGTTTACAGCATATAGTAGCGATGAAAATCTTCGTAGCCATAGTTTAACATAGATTATTCTAATAAGATCTGCACTTATACATTGTTGGATGCCTATACATAATCGAGATTTGTACGATTCAAGAACTTTAAGCTTGAGGTTGCCATATTTGGATTCAATTAATAAAACGGTTTAAAAGAATTGCAATGGAAGGGTTGCGTCAGTTCTGGGATTATATATATAATTTAATGAAAATGAGTCGTCGGCGACATAACTCCTCCTCTTTAAGCTTGGCAAATTTGCTTTATTCTAATTTTGACAGGTACAGAGTAGGAGATATGGTCAACTTTGGCAACAAATCTTTGGTAAAATTTTGGGTAATTTCTTTGGACATAATTTTAACTTGGTTTTGTTTTAATTTTTAAAAATTCTTTACCGAATAATTTTTTAAAAACCTTTTGTTTGTATGTTGTCAATGGGTTTTTGCGAATATTTTGAAAATAATTTCTTGCATGTTTAAAATAATGTTGTCAACTCGTATTTTTTATTTTAATCTTTAAAGGTTTAACTGCTATTAACTGTACTTATTTTGGTCTTTATATTTTTATAAACTTTTTGTAAATATTATTTAGGCGTTTATTTACTGTTGATATCGGACTGAGTTCCAATTTTATTGGGCAACCAATTAATGAATTTGAACAAAAATATTTTGTTTTAATTCAAATCTTGATTATGTGAAAAGTGAGATTTTGTTTATTAAAAATAATAAATTTTAGAATTCACTAAGGACATTTCACGTAATAATTGAAAATCAGTAAAAACAATTTGTGAAATATGTTTGTATTTATTTCATAACAATTGTTCACTTCTATTCTCATGTACAGCGGTTTAAAAAACTGTTTGGATATATTTTTACCATATTTGGATATGTCAATCAAAACGTAAAAATTTAATTTTCTGCACTAAGGATATGAATACTTTCATCAAACTAGAATATCAATTAACAATTATTTTAACACTGGTCTTCGGTCTTGGAACCTTTTTGGTCAGATTGGCAACAATGTAAAATAACAAAATCACAGCGACCTTGTAACCTTCTCTTATCATATAGTGATTTTTATATAATATATATAATATTTTTGATATATACAAGCTTACATTATGCCACCCGAGGCTAAATTTGGTCCCAAAATCTTGGCTGACAAAATATATATAAATTTAAAGATATAAACGGTTAATGTTTCAATTCAAAAATTGATCAAAAATGAATTTATTTATTTTAACATTCATTTTAAAATTGTCTTCCTAAAACATTCTATCCAAATTTCTTTCCTCGCAAATCTTTACTTTGGAAATGAAATTCAACTTAATTGAATTTTTAAAATAAAATTTATATTATAAATATAAAATTAAATTAAAAATATTTTTTTAATATTTTAATTTTAATCACAATTCAAAATTCAAAATTAATTCTAAAAAAATTCAATTTCATTTTCTGCAAAAAAATTACATTTTAACAATAACATTTTAGTTTCTCAATCTAAAATAAAATGATAAAACTTTAGTAATAATTTAAATTTAACATAGATAAAATTCAAATATTATAATTTAATATTATTTTTAAAATAGTTTCTTACAATAAATAAATTTTGTAAGTTTAATCAAATAAATTCTAATGAAAATAATTTGAAGTCATTAATGAATGATCTTTCAAAATTATTGTAAAAAAATTCAATTATAAATTAAAATTCATAAAAACGAATAAATAAATAAAAAGAACAATTAAAAAACATTAGCATTAATAAAATAGAATTGTTAATATTCTAAATTTAAAACATTTAATAAATATTTTCTTTTTAAAATAAATTATTAGGAATTTTCTTTTTAATGAAATATTTGAAAATAGATAATTAATTTGTTTTAATTAATTCTACTTATGTTTGATATTAATTTAGTAATAAAGTTATTAATCAAATAATATTTATTTTGCGATAATTTTTTTCATATTTTGCATACTTTAGAAATTTTTTACAGATAAAGAGGTTCAACTTGGATAATGTTTTAAAGTAAGAATTTTTAAGTTATAAAATACCACATTTTAGAAAAACAATTGTCATTTTTAATTTTCTCTTTCGTTGATCTTCCAAAGTCAACGTCGTATCTCCGTAGTTTTCTTCGTTAGTGTTTTGTAATACTTCATTTATAACTGACAAATGAGCAGTACTAATACCTGTTTTCTTCTTAATAGGATCTGAGGCCTTACTAAATCGTATGCGATTTCCCTAAGAAACTCTTTTCTTTTAGAATCACACATTTTCTCATTGTAAAAATTTCTCCAAAGTACACGCGCAGCTACGCCGCTAACATTAATTCAAATTCTCAAAAAATGCAGAAAGCCGCCTATTAGTTTTTCGTCTGACAGTAAAAGCATAACATAGCTTGTCCATTGTATGTACTCCTCCTTTTGTAGCGTTATAAAACAAAATTTGATCAGGTTTTCTTTATTTTCAGTATCAACATTCATTGTGTGATGTTTCGTAAATAACAATAAGACTCATCTATTGTTTGTGGTACGTACGAAATTATTAACATTGTGTTTCTAAGTTCTCTAGATGGATGTGGCAAAAAAGATTGAGGTATACATGGCTTATTTTTGCGAAGTGTACCTACAGTAGTTAAGCCTTTTGACAACAAAGAGTTGGCTAGTTCGTAGTTTGTGAAATAGTTATCGAATGTTATGTTCCTTATCTCTATTCATATTTATAGCAACACTTTCTTCTGTAATTTTTCTTAATTTGTTTATACTTCATAAATTTGTTTTTTTACATAAAATGACAAATTAAATTTAAAATTAAATTTAATATTTATACTATTTTTTATATAAATATAAAATTATTAAATTTTTTCTTTGTCTTTTGATAAAGATATTTTTATTTTTTGAAAAAAATCTTTTTGATTTTTAATTGCTTTTTAAAATTTTTTTTTGATTCGATTTGTTGTTGTTATTATTATTTGACTTCGTTCTTTTGAGTTTCTATAATTGGCTTCAAATTTCTTTCCTTTGTAATTTTGAGAGGATGTTTTGATCCCCTCTTAATTCAATTTTTTTTGCTGTTTTTTGGCTTTGATTTATTTTTAAATTTGGTTTGTAACCGCTCGTTGGATTCATGACATTCAAGATCATATTTTTTTTGTAAAACGGCAAAGTGGTCCAAACCTTTTATATCATAAATCGAGAGTAATTCGAATAAATTACTATGAATGTAGATTTGACGTAATTCAACTGATCTCTGGTTAACAACGTGAGTTTTCGCATTAAACATTTTTATCATATTTCATGTTTGATATTTTTTATTGCATAAAAGAAGAATCCCAAAACTTAGCGACATAAACTCTATGAATGACAATGAAAATTTGTTGCTATTCGAATTTCTGTTTCTTTACAATATTTATTCCTGTTATTAGTGGTGATAGGATCATGACAATTCAATTGAGGAATACTAAAAGAATCCATAAATTTATTACAAAATAATAATCTAATATTTCTTTTTTTACTATTTTACATATTTTAAATAATTTTCTATTTTACAATTTAAAATATATTTTTAATTTGCTTGGGAAATGAATTCTTTATTTTTAATAATCCAGTGTTTGAATTATTGAACTTGTACAATCCTTTTATATTTGCATGTTTTAATATTTTTACGGGTGTCCTGTTTTTCTCATACTCAAGCTCGCTGTTACTGTCACTACTACCTGAACCTGTTCCGGTTGATCTCAAAATCAAATTGCAATTGGAAGTATCTTCTGTCATATTTATTTCTAAGGCCTCTCTAAAAGACAAAACTTATAATTTCAAAACAAAATTACTTTTCGAAATTCGAATTATAAATTTACTTACAGGTTATAGAGAGCAATAATAATCAACAATTAATAAAACTTAAACAAAATTAATAATTAATAAAATTATATATTTTACTTTTTAATTTCTACATCTCAAAAATTAATTTTCAAAATACAGGAAATATCACATTGTAATTGTAAGACTCATAGTTACACGTGTTTTGGTGTTCAATAATTTTATTTTTATTACAAACACAATATTTAAACAAATTAAATTGTTTTTAAATATTGTTTTAAAATTATTGTGTTGAATAATTAATTAATGTCCCAACACAGCTCCCCCTTAAGATTGCGGAGCCAATTCGTCCGTTCCAATCCATGGCTTGAGACGGTCAATGCTAACATTTTTTACTTGGTCTCCGACTTTGATTTTTACCGTTTTATTGTCATCGGATCTTCCTATGACGTCGAATGGTCCCGTGTACGGATCTTCTAACGATTTCCTAAATTCAGATCGAAGCCACACTCTTTTGCAGTGAATTAATAGTTTGCTTACAAAACGATGTTCTTTTGGTTGGCTTGTTTGTTTGTTACTTAGTTGTGAGTCGATTTCTTCTTGAATCGATGTCAACTTCTCTTCGATATCGGTTAATGTTGGTTCACTGATGACAAAATCTCCGGGTAATCTGGCTCGACAACCGAATGTGAGTTGCGCTGCTGATGGAGACCCATTAGACTTCGTGCAATTTCTTAGACTGAGTAGAATTTTGGGGAGATCATGAGCCCACATCTTGGAGGAGTCTTCTGATGCGGCTCTTATTGAATTTTTCATGGCTCTGTGCCATCTTTCTATCTTCCCATTGGATTGAGCGTGATAGGCTGTTGTTCGCCTCCTTTCGATTCCCATTACCTTGCAGAAATTGGAGAATTTTTCTGATTCAAATTGTGTTCCTTGATCTGTTATGACAATTTCTGGAACACCAAAGCGACTGATCCACTCTCTTTCAAATGTTCTTATCATCATATCTGCTGTGATATCATATATAGGAATTGCTTCAACCCATGATGGTGAATTGTCTGATCTCGCGTCTGTGTGCGCTTTTTTCTTTGTTTTGGTTGTGTGCGCACACAGACGCGTGAAATTGAGAGTGTGAAGATTTTAATCTGATCTCGCGTCTGTGTGCGCTTTCTTTTCTTTGTTTTTGGCTGTGTGCACACACAGACGCGAGCAAGAGGTATTTTTCAATTTTATTAATTGGGTTAGTTGTAATTTTTAATTTTAGATTTATTGATTGAATTTTTGTAGAGTTGTAAATTGTTCGGTTTAAAAGAGTGGATTGATTTGTGTTGAAGAAAATTGTTTTACCAGGAGATTTTTATTTGAATTTTACTGAAGATATTTTTTTTGAATTTGAGTTCTCTTCGATTTGGTTTGGATTTTATGGAAATGGCAAGGTTGAATAGAACCCGCAGCAAAATGGAAATAGAAACTATTTGTAAAGACGATGTTATCAGATCTAGCAAATCTCTTAAAATTCTGGGCAATGGATTCTCTCTAATCACATTATCTCGAGACCGACAATTAGTTCAATCTGTACCTGGTGAATTGAATATGGATCAAACAAACTTGTTGAAATGTGCTCAAGATCAAAATGGCCGAATCGATATTGTTTTGTGTTCAGAAAGGAATGATATGAGATCAAATTTATGTGTAGCTACACAAAGACAGGTTCCAAATAAAATGATTGAGAAGAGTCAGCTACGAGATTGTTTAATATTACTGAAAGTACTGGAGGTGTTATGACTGCTATGATCCCTGATTATCGATCTCAAGTATGTCGTGCACAAATGGAAGCAGCTCGATTTAGATATAAACATGGATATAAAAATAAAAGTTTTATGTGTTATTATGAATTCGCGATTGAACACATGACGTTCCTCGGTCTATCATTGTCATGATGTATCTCTTGTTATCGACGCTCGGAAGAGGACCCACTATATCTAGATGGACTGTAATGAACCTTCCTTTGGTTTCTATAGTACCTAAAGGAGCATGTGTGTGTCTTGTTATTTTTTGCACTTTGACATTTTTGACATTGTCTACACCACTCTCTGATGTCGCTTTTCATCTGAGGCCACACATATCTCGCCTTGATCAGTTCTATCGTTGGTTTGGATGCTGGATGCAATATGTTATGAATTCTTAGAAATTCTTGATGTCGGAATATTTTTGGCAGTACTACTCTGGTTTCCCCCGTAGAATTGTCAATGAGAATGTCATCCGTAGTACTACATAACTGGAGACTTGCATTTTTCAGTGTAGATAAGGTCTGATCTTTCCTTTGTTCTTCTTTTAACCTTTCTTTCGTGAATTCGACGAAATTAATTTCCACCGTTGATACTTGTAGGTATTGATTACTGCATGGTCTGGACAAAAGATCGGCGACTACCTTGTCTTCCCCTTTGATGAATTCGATGGTAAAATCAAATTGATCAAGGTATTCGATTATTCGCCATTGCCTTGGCGATGGATCTTTCATATGTCTAGCTCGTAGTAAAGGTTGTGGTCCGTCATGACTGTGAAATGAGAACCGTCTAAGAAATGCTTAAAATGTTTTATAGATAAGAATATTGCCAGCAACTCCCTGTCAAAGGTAGAATACTTCTGTTCGGTTTGATTTAATTTCCTCGAAAGAAAGCAATTGGAAATGATTTATTTTCTTCGTTGATTTGACTTAGACTTGCTCCAATTGCTTTAGAAGATGCGTCAGTGCATAATAGGAATGGCTTGGACGGGTTAGGATATGAGACGTTGCTGATTTCACGTACCGAATTTTTGGCACTCATGAAAGCGTGTGTATGGCAGTCTTGCCATAAGAGATCTTCCTTTTTATTGACCGACTCTTGTAACAAGTCATGCAGTGGACTCAGTATATCTGACAGCCTTGGAATTAGCCAGTGATAATAGCCGATGCCACCAATGAAACGTAAATCTTGACTGTAGTTGGTTTCTTTAAATTGCTGATTGCCAACGTGCGTTCTTCAGAGGTTTTATTCCTTGTTTTGTTAATTCAAAACCCAAAAAGTTTACCTTTTCGGTTTGGAATTCGCATTTGCTCTGGTTGATTGTGAGACCAGCGGCTTGAAGACTGGCCATCACCCTTGCACGTGTTCTTTATGTTCTGCTTCAGTCTTGGAGAATATCAGAACATCATCAATATAGGATAAGGAATGCTCCTGATGTTCTCGGAGTACATTGTCCATGTGTCTCTGAAACGTTGAGATGCGTTCGAAGTCCAAAAGGCATCTTCGTATATTCGAACAATCCAAAGGGTGTTATGACTGCTGTCTTTGAAATGTCTCCGTCACAAATTGGAATTTGATGATATGCCTTTTCCAAATCTAATTTAGTGAATACATGAGGGTTGTTTATCTTGTTCAGTAAATTCTGAATTCTTGGAAGTGGATATCTGTCAGGCTGGGTTATTTCATTTAACATTCTGTAGTCTCCACAAGGCCGCCATGACCCATCCGGCTTCTTAACCACTACTAATGGAGATGCCCAGTCACTCTTGCTTGGCCGAATCACACCTTCATTTAAGAGTCTGTCAAACTCTTTCTTTGTTGCAACTAACTTTTCTCCAAAAAAGTGGTCTTTGTCTTTGAGCTACAGGGGAACCATTGGTGATAATTTGTAGTTTCGTGGTTAATGTGGTTTCTTTGTTGATTGTAGCACAGATCTTGGCACATTGGCTTTTCCGCGCTTCTGTTCTTTCGTTACTGCTAGGGCAACATATTGATCTGGAATGACAACTAACATCTATTTTGTGATGGGCCAGGAAGTCTGCACCTAAATTGGACGAGATATGCCGGCTATAGCAAAAGACCATGTAAATTTAGTTCTGAATCCTTCATAGTAAATTCAATCGTTTTCTGCCCGTGGTATGTGATTGATGAATTGTTGGCGGATACTAAAGATCGATGTTCTCCATTTCTATCAGGCTTGAAACGGTTTGCGGGAAGGATGCTGAGATCAGCGCCTGTATCTATGAGAAAGCCAATTTGTTCTCCATTTATGGTTGCTGGTATTTCGAATATTTGTGAGTTGTTTTGTCCCGAGAAGGAGGATATGATTTTGTAGGTTTCACTGTTCGGGTTCAGTGAAACCTTCTCTCGTTTCCCTGGTTCTCTCTGTGGTTGTTGAAATTGTTGCTGTTGAAGTTGCCGTTTTTGTTGAAATTGTTGTTGTTGTTCCTTGAGGATATGTTTGACGGTTCGAAATTTTGATATTTCTCTCTGTTATACTTCCCCGATTGATAGTTGTCGTTCTGCTTTGCATTCCATTCACATGGCGGTTGACATTCATCGCCCTATGCCCAAATTTAGTATGATAAAAACATAACTTACCGGTGTTTTTATTGTTTAATTGTTGTCGTATTGCATTTATCTCTTCCTGCAGTTCCATGATTGTTCTCGTCTTGTCTCCTACTTCTTGATTGTTGCAATCTTCGTGTTCAATTGCTTTCACTGATTGACGCTTTGATATCATTATTTTGTCTGCTGTGATCGCTAATTTTCGAAGGTCCGTCGATGGCATCGATAATAGGATGTCTTGAACAGATCTTGGTAGTAGTCGCATGAATAATTCCCGAGATATAGGACTGTTGAATGGGTCCATGGATGTGCCTATTCTTTGTATTTGTCCTGTAATGTGCTGAAGCGCTTCTGATGGAGATCGATCTCCCAGGCAGTCGTCTCTCATCAGGTCAGTTAGTGATATTGTCCTTGATAGTTCAAAATCAGCTAGGATTGCTTGCTTCAGAGTAGTGTATGGAAGTTCGGTTTTCTGAGTCCAGTAAGTGTTCGTATTTTGTTAGCAACGTTGTTGGAAGATTTGAAATTAAATAAAAATACTTTGTGGTCTCTTCTGTAATCCTGGATATCTTGAAGCTGGCCTCTACTTGCTTGAACCATAGATTCTGATTTGAAAAATGGCCGGAATTTTGACCGAGACATGGTCAACTTCGGAGTTTCTGACACCATTTGTAAGACTCATAGTTACACGTGTTTTGGTGTTCAATAATTTTATTTTTATTACAAACACAATATTTAAACAAATTAAATTGTTTTTAAATATTGTTTTAAAATTATTGTGTTGAATAATTAATTAATGTCCCAACAGTAATTATGACAGTTTTTCTGGAAATTTCAAGTAAATTTAAATATGAATTTGGAAAACATTCTGCCGTTTCAATTTGGAAAGCAATTTTTTTACACCATTGAACCAAAAATTGACGATATTTTTATCCCAGCAAGCTAAAAGCGCATTTTTTCGTATATCTATGAAAAGCGTGCGTATAACGTATACATGTTTGTTTTTTGCACGAAAAGCGTAGGTTACGCTTCAAAAGCGTACAGTTGGCAACCCTAGTCAGAATTGATAAAGCGAAACCTATATCAATTAAAAATAAAATACTTTAATATTAATTATATTAATTATTTAGCTATTGTAGAGAATTGAAAACACCTAAGAACAAATACTAGCAAAATTTATTAGAACAAATTGATGATGGAATATCGGATTTCGAATCGATTGTGTAAATGTCTTCTTTTTCTTCTTTACTTCTTAGGTATTTAAAAGTTATCTTTTTTCCTATTTAAACAAATTTATTATTACAATATTAATATTTTAATAAATTAAATAAAATAAAAGGTGAAAGCACTACAGCTGTAAAAGAGAAGGTATGGCAATAAAATTGTTACCAAATGTAAGGATTCCATTTTCGACATTAGTTTCGTTAACGTCGAAATTTGCGATTGAACTCAAGTCATGTAAAATGTTGAAAACCTAATTATTAATTTTCAAAAATCTAAACATATTTGTCGTGGGGGAGCTAAAAATTGGGAAAGTACTAGAATCGTAAGTCCAACTTTGTTTGAAAATTTATTGTATTCCAAAAACTTCCATCATAAAATTTCCATAGATATTTGAGATTATATTCACTGCTTTGATCACAAAATTTGCATAGACATTTGAGATTTTATTACGCGTTGATTGATATTCTGNATGTAAATATTTAAACAAAGTAATTTTTTCTAATTAAATTTAAGTAAATCCTTTTTTTAATGTTTGTATCTTTCAAAAATGCTACTTTTTTTGGAAATGCTACTTTCTGTTGCTCTTCTTGAATTCTTCCTATCTTCTTCATTATTACCAAAACATACTCTTGTGTGTTTGGAATCTGAGGAACTTTGTTTTATGGTCTGTTCTTTTGATAAATATTTTCACATAGAGATAAAATATTCATATACCGCTTAAGGCTCCTTACTTGTCCTTTATCATGGGTTGCCTCCATATTTTCTTTGGTCTTGTCAAAATACTGAGACACTGATCAATTTATTGATTGACTTTATTTTAGTTATTATTTGTTTGCTTATATTGAGACGAACCTTTGTATATTGTAATTAAGACAAGACGTCTCACGACCAAACTGAATCCATATCATACGCTATTCACATCGCACAGGAATCTTTAAGGATTTTGAAGTTTTCGAAGTAAAGAAATTTAGCATAATGAAAATAACATTAATCCACAAAACATATTTAATAAAATGACATGGAAATGACACCAAAATTAAATTGAAATAACAGAAATTACAACAGCAAAACACACGATTTTCTCACTGATGATTCTCAATAAAAGTTATCGTGTAAATATTTCAAACTGAAATGTTGGTGTTGTGGGGGAGCTACCCTCACAGAAAGCTGGTGAATGAGCAATAGGTGAATGAAAAATATCCCAACAAATGTTTCATTTCGGATCGGATAACCTTGGTGAAGAAGCACAAATTCAGATGCAATCGGCTCATGTTTTTGGAAGTGTTTCGACAAAAACTTACCAGACGACAAAACTTACCAGATAGATTATGTCTGATAATTTAGTTAAAATCATAGTAACTTCTAATATTTCATGAATTCTCCACCCACTACTTTTTTGAGTATATTTCTTTTCTTTTAATTTTTCAATTCCATCATAAATAAATGAAGATGACATTGTAATTGCTTTATTTGACAAACACCATTTTATAATTTCACCATCTTCTTTGATAAATTCAGCACAAAGTCCAAATTGTATTTTTACTGTCCCCATTCGTTGAATATGATTTTCTATTTCTTTGATGAGACAATATGGAACAACAATGTAAGGTCAATTAATTGCAGATACATCGCTTGTCAATTCAACGCGAGAACCATTTAAGTCAGACTATCGACGTGGACAAAATTTTATGTTAGATATTCCTTTTCCGTAAAAAATTGACTTTCGTTTTGTGGTGCCAGAGTTTGGTCTAAATTTATAATTAATATTAAACAAAATAAATAACATATAATTTGTAACATATTCTTTAATCTACTTAGGATCGTAAATTTTATTCATTTTTGATTATACTATAAAAAAATTATTAAATGTTAATAGTAGAAAGAGTATTACTTTTAGTGATCATACTGCTCTTTGTTTCTTCGAATCTTCTAAGATGGTGTCCGTGTTGTCGTAAAAATATAATGAGACATTCCGGACATATGTAACCCGATAATTTATCTTGAAATATGATGATGTAACTGATCGGCCCAAGTGTTACTCATTTCAAAGTGATAAAGAAACTCTAAAAGCCAAAGGAATGAGTTTGCTCCTCCTTGATTGATGAAGGGCTTTCTTTGACCTTTTCATTAAAAGAATCCGCTTTTAGATTATTAAAATATTGGCAGCTGAGCACATCTTGAAACTGAGTTTTATCTATCAAGCCATAATTGTTTCTGGATACCATCACTTTCTTTTCTGCCTTTGATATTTCAATGGAAATATTAGAAAGAGAATGGTGCATAAGTTCTACACTGTTTTTGATTTGGGAAGTGGCAATTATTTCTTTACTTATTTATTGATAAACGTTAGAACAATGCCAGGATCACATTTCCCCTCCAAATCGACATAAACAGAAGCAAAATCCAACGATAAACATGAGAACAACAATTAAAGTTCCAATATATCCAATAAACGGCATGAAAACCGGAACGATTCGATTTAGTTTTTGTTATTCATTATACCTAGAAACATTTGTGAAATGAGTTACAGCTTCATGAGAAGAAACGGTATTTTGAATTAAAGACTCATATTTAGTTCCAGCAGATTTATAAATTAATGAAGATTCGACGGAAAGTTCGCCTTCAACTGACAGATTTGCAAAAATTCATCACAATTAAAATTTTATTTTATCGATGATTGGATTTAAAAATTTATAAACTAGTTTGGCCGAAACCGCCAAATTCAATCACTGTAGGTTTTTGGTTTCATGGAGCATTTCGCTACAAAATGAGGTAATGATGTGGACTCATGATTCTCTATCAAAATCAGTGATTTACTTTTTTATTATCTCTAAGTGAACTTGTAATTAGAATAAAAATTATTTTTAGTTTATTTTGTAATTTCGTTTAATAATGTCTCTATAATAACCATATTTATATAATAAAAAAACGCGAATAAATACAAGTATCCGAGTGTTCCTGTCATATTTGTATATTAATTTTTTTAATAAAACATTACAATATATCACGCAAAGTAAGAATATAATAACTAAGTAATATTTAAAATATAGAATTTCTGTTATTTTTTTTTGATTTATCAAAATTTCAATTGTAGAATAGACACTTGTAGGCACTTGTAGACACTCAATGTATATCACCCTAAATCAAAACACAATTTCATTAACTTCTTTTGACAAAGTTTCGATTTAGCTTTGATGCTTCTTACTCTTCTTTTCTCTTGACAAAAAATTCGATTTACGTTATACCTCTTGCTATTCTTTATTTTTGTTAAAAGAGCTCATCTAGCTTCTCAATTCTTTCATTTTGATTTGAAATTTCTGTGGCTGATATTCTCCTAGATTTTACAAAGATATATAGGGTTTCCCTAAATTACTAATGACGTTAATTATTATTAATTATTAATTATTAATCTATTTTTCTCGTTCAAAAACTTCATAAAACATTAAGAACTTTCCCTTAATGACCATTAGTACTCCAGAAATTCTAATAATAAAATGTAGAAAAATTCATTTTATATTATTTAGAAAATTAATTTTTTTGATTATTTTACTGGTAATTAGTAAAATGCATTTATAAAAAAATGAGGAATTTCATTGTCATGTTATAATCCAAATAATGAATTTTTAGTTTACTTTTTATTTTTGTTTGTATTTAATGGCAAAATTTAATTTATAATTAATATATTTAATTTTATTAAATTCGTGTCGTTTAAATTTTTCAAACATTTTTGCCAAACATTATAAATTATTTATATTTTTTAAACGTATTCTTTGGAAACATTTTTCAATCATGCTTTTTAATTCTGTTTTTAAGATAATGAACATAATCGGCACAAAAAGGAATTGTCAATTAAATAAGTATATAGTAACAGTATTTTATTGTAGAGAACAACAACAATAATAATAATAAACCATAAAAATGTACATTAAAGACGCCTTAACTTTTTATTATTTATTTGTACACAAAATCTATACGTCTATCCGTATTAGTAACAAAACCGTAATTATTGCAGAAAATTATTATCGTTCATAATTTTGCGAGGGTGTACAATGCATTCCCTGCACATTTGGACCGCAAGCCACTGATATATATAATTATTGAACATACTACATGTAAACATATACACAATAGATTCATTCCTGATTATAATTATCAATTTTAAGCAGCTCAAAACTATTATAATTATATTAAAAATACCATTACGACATCAAAATTGAAAATTAAAAACTTTCTAAGAAATAACATAGACAAAAACTTGCATAACTTCTTCAACATTTCTGAACTTATTATTATTATTATTATTATTATTATTATTATTATTATTATTATTATTATTATTATTATTATTATTATTATTATTATTATTATTATCATTATTATTTATATTGTTATTTTATAACATTAGTATAATATTTTATTATTTTAAATTATTAGTTTTATGTTTTTGTTATAATTAATAAATCGTCTTGTATATACAATTCCACAAATATTTTCGAATTAATTTTCATCAATTTAGAAAATGTCAAGAATTCCTGCCATAAATCTTATGTTATTCTTCAAGTAAAATAATGAAATGCAATCAACCATATACAGCTACTTAAGAAAATACAATAAATTATTTGTATATTATTTGTAACATTAAAAAAGTGAAATCAAAATAGGATACATCTATAAAATAGGTCATATTTATTACTTCAAATATATAAAATAAACGAACTCTTTCATAAAATGAATCTCAATTCAAAGAATATAAACAACTTTTGTGTCTCGTTTGATTTATACTACACTCAGAAAATCTCTCATAATTCCATCAATTATTACATTCATTTCAGTAATTATTCCCCGTAATAGTATGAAAACACTTTGGAAAATCCGAAGAATATTTCAGAACATCTGGTGTTGATTGCATGAAATTCCTAGCATTCACTGTCATTATAAGGAACGAAAAATTCCATTTATATTTAAACTGCGAAGAAAACACTATTTCAATGTAATATAAAAAGTCAATTAAAATAATTTAACTTTCAGTAAAAGAAATTGTATATAAACAATAGTTTTTGTTTAAGTGTATCAGAATTATATATTTATTATTATTATTATTATTATTATTATTATTATTATTATTATTATTATTATTATTATTATTATTATTATTATTATTATTATTATTATTATTATTTATAAACAGCACAAATCCCAATAGTAGAGTAGTTTCGAGCAATTGGCTTTCATCAGTATTATGCAGGAGTCGCGAATATTTCTCTTCCTGACTGGTAAGTATATAGTTTTTGTTGTTTCAACTTTATTGCATACTTTTCCTGGTACAAATGAAAATCACATCACCTGCTTATTAGGTGATCATAGAAAATCTGTGTACTTTTAATCATGGCGTTTGAAAAATCATATTACCTCTGTGAACTGAAAAATTAGTCGAAACACAGAAACTGTTCACAAGTGCATCCGATTTAGCGTTTTAATTTATAAAATAATGGTGTCAATTTTTTTTGGGATGTCTTACACTATTATTATTATTATTATTATTATTATTATTATTATTATTATTATTATTATTATTATTATTTTTATTATTATTTTTATTATTTTTATTATTATTATTATATTAATTTTAAAATGTTTAATTTTAATTTATAATTTAAAAAACATTAACTAATGAAATTTGTCGGTTTATTTTTGATGTGATAATGAGTGATAATTTGCTGTCTCCGGGAAAAATACCAAGCAAAGACTGGAAGTTTTCTTCTCGCTTGTCAATTTAGGCAACAAATACGCAATTAATATTAATATTAAATTGGTATTTTTGAATTTTTTTAACAGCTGCTATGGTTTTATATTTACAATATGAAAATAATTTACAAAATTTATGGTCATAAGTCTCTGTTTTTATGAATAATTTTAATATAATTTATTAATAAATATATTAACACGTTAGCTGCCAATACAAATAGCTTACAAGCTAGTGTATCACCGGTGAACACTTGAGCTCTGTAAATATTTCGAAAATTTTTCTGTAAACATTTTCCTTTTCATCTTCAAAATTGAAAAAACTACTTGGCATCTCAAACCGGCGATGGGCAGCCAACTTTACATTTTTTGGATTTTAAGTGAAGTTTAAATGAATTTCCTGTAATGAATCTTGTATTAAAGTTTTATTTCATTTTGTTTAAATATATATATAGTTCAAGAATTCTTGAAATAGTTATATTTCACAAAATATTCTCAGAAACAAAATGAAATCGTACATGAGATCTATAGAAATTATTAATTTTTAAATATTTTAACTTTTTTCAATATCTCTCAAAATAACTTTAATTGTAAAGAATTTGATAGGAACAGTTTTGATAGGAAATATGCAACTTAATAAGTTGTTGGACTTGGTGCATCAAGGTTCGGCTATTGAAGGTTGATTAAAAAAGAAAATAATTAAATCTTTGATAAAGGTTGATCAAAAAGATTACAAAAGGAGTATTTCATAATAATAAATCATTTATGACACGAGGCTTGTAAACAATGTTCTCTTTAAGAAGATATGGTTTCTGCGTAGAAAACTAAAGGGCTGAGCAAGCAAATGTTCAAGTACAACATAACTTTTACACTGATTGATGACTTAACATTTGTAGTTGATGTTATTTTTAATTTGATTTCTGTTTGATTTTAGAAAATTCTAATTAAATTCAAATAGTAAAGATTTTGTTTGGTCTTATTTTTTTTGGCGTGTACAAAAATTTTTACCATTTTATCAAACAAATTATTATTAGTATATAATAGTGTGAGTTATGTGAAACCAAAGGATTGTACAATGGTGTACATGATTACATCACAATTAGTCGCCCAAGCTTTGTGTAATACACATAGGAGGTTGGATTGGTTCTAATATGGTACACTACTCAAACTAAAATAGCACGTTTTATTGAAAATGGTTATTTATTCTTTTCATTTTATTTTAACACATCCTGGTGAATTATTAGCTCAATGCGCGTCTGTGTGCGCGTTGTATTGTGTGCGCACACAGACGCGAGCAATGTAATTTTATGTGTTGGGTTTAATCTGATCTCGCGTCTGTGTGCGCTTTTCTTTTCTTTGTTTTTGGCTGTGTGCACACACAGACGCGAGCAAGAAGTATTTGAATTTATGGTTAATTAGTTGTTAATCTTTTAGTTTTAGATTTTATCGATTTTGAATTGGTTAATGGTTTGGAATTGAAGTTGGTTGAAGGATTTTGGAATTCGAACACGTTTTATGTGGATTTGAATTTGACTGAAGATATTTTTTTTGAATTTGAGTTCTCTTCGATTTGGTTTGAATTTTATGGAAATGGCAAGGTTGAATAGAACCCGCAGCAAAATGGAAATAGAAACTATTTGTAAAGACGATGTTATCAGATCTAGCAAATCTCTTAAAATTCTGGGCAATGGATTCTCTCTAATCACATTATCTCGAGACCGACAATTAGTTCAATCTGTACCTGGTGAATTGAATATGGATCAAACAAACTTGTTGAAATGTGCTCAAGATCAAAATGGCCGAATCGATATTGTTTTGTGTTCAGAAAGGAATGATATGAGATCAAATTTATGTGTAGCTACACAAAGACAGGTTCCAAATAAAATGATTGAGAAGAGTTCAGCTACGAGATTGTTTAATATTACTGAAAGTACTGGAGGTGTTATGACTGCTATGATCCCTGATTATCGATCTCATGTATGTCGTGCACAAATGGAAGCAGCTCGATGTAGATATAAACATGTATATGAAAATAAAAGGTTTAGGTGTTATTATGAATTCGCGATTGAACATGGTAGCAGAGCGTGGTTCCGGCTAGCCAGCCGGAACAAGGTAATTAATATGTATTATAAAATGTCGTTTTTGGTTTTATATATATTATGTAAATATTATGTTTATTATGTGTTTTATAATATTTTTGTAATTAATAATATTTTGGTGATTAATATGTATTATAAAAAATCTTGTTCATGCATATTATGTATATATTATAATATTTTTGTAAAATTAAACATCCTCCCTTCCCTACCGAGCGTGGGAAAGTGCTGCTATGGGCCCCAGCACTCTTTTAAAGGGGGAAGCCAGGGGAACAGGGTAAAGAACAGAGCTGAGTCAAGGGTGAGGGCGAGCGGGGTGATGGGGGTTGAGTTGCGATGGGAAAGTCAAATATTTGTCAAAACTCTTACTGGTAAGACAATTACTCTGGACGTTAAATGGAAGGACACAATTGAAAAGGTAAAAGGAAAAATCCAGGACAAAGAAGGAATTCCGGAAAATTATCAAATGTTAGTATACGCAGGAAAGCAGTTAGAAAATAAAAGAAGATTGAATGATTATAGGATACAAGTAGGGTCGACACTTCATTTGTCACTCAGGCTGTGCGGGGGCAATGACGAAGAGATTTTAGAAGAAGAATTGTGGAAAAAGAGATTGAAAAAAGGAAAATTAACGAGATGGAGAAATAAGATTCTGAATGATATAAAGGGTAAGGATGTTAGCAAATGGTTGGAGGAATATGAAGATCTAAAGGAGAGTCTAGATGAAGAATTAAGAGATCTAAGAATGATCAGTGAAAAATTGCAAAGATTGGACATCACTGCAATCTTAGATAAAGACCTGCAGGAGATCGAGGAAAAACATCAAATAATTGGGGCATTGATGGAAAGAAAAGCAAATCAATCTTTTATGGAAAAGAAGGAAAAGGTGAATGATGATACGATCAAGAATAATTCAGTGTATAAAAGAAAACTGGAAAGTCTACAGAAAATTACAATACCTGTCTTTGAAGGCAAGATGAAAGAGTACGAACCATGGAAAGCAGCTTTTACGGCGTGTGTTGACGAAGCGGAAGGTGATGAGGTTGAAAAGATGTTTCACCTACACAAGTACCTTCACGGAGAGCCATTAAAGTTAATTGAAAATCTAGGATATTCGGCAGAGGCTTATCAAATGGCAAAAGAGAAGTTGGATAGGCGATATGGTGGAGATGAAAGGATATATTTATCAATGTTAGAGGAGATGGACCAGTTCATGCCAATTCGAGAAGGAGATTTGAAGGATCTAGACTTATTTGTTGGATTATTAGAAACAGTCACCGTGCGATTTAAATCCACTGGGAAAGAATCCGAGTTAAAGACTGGATATCTGTTTCAAAAGTGTTTGGGCAAGTTAACAACGGATCTTGTGTATAAATGGAAGAAAGAGAAAATAGAAAAGGAATTGCGGGAGACGATAGAGGATTTGAGAAGATGGATACAACAAGAAGCGGAGATCCTAAGGTCCACTAACGAGGTCGTGTATGGGACTCAACCATGCACCAGGGCTTATGATGTGTCAAGAGTAGAAGGTGTGTCTAGAGAAAGAGAAAGCTTCAATCCAGGAGGTTTGACGCATTTTACGGGGCAACCAGATGGCAGAGTTAAAAAAGGAACGGTTATACAGGGGAATAACTCTAACGGCTATAGATCAGAGTGTGTACAATGTGGTGGTCAACATTACCTAGACCAATGTGACAAGTTTAAGCAACTCACAATTTCAGAAAGGAAGAGAGTCATCAAAGAAAAGAAACTGTGCAGGAATTGCTTCAAAAGAAATCACATGGCCAAGGAATGTCGTAAAGAATCTTTCTGCAAGGTTACCGGATGTAAGCAAAGACACAACGAATTATTAAATGAAAACGCATCAATGAGGACGGGTCAGAGTTATTTTGCGGTAACTGCAATGTTCAATGACGAGTTACAGGCATCTCGAGGAGTTGAGGACACGCCACTAGACAGGAGTAAGGCATCTAATGAAGAGCAAGGAGCGCAGAGTCATTTAGATGGGCAAATATTCAATTCTGGAAGAACTAACGAATTAGTTAACGTTATGACAATCACACAAAATGTTCAAGGAAAAATGAATACAGGGGAAAAGCAAGATGAGGCTTGCCGGGCTGGTGAGATCATAAAATTATCCGACGATAAAATTGTGGAACCGAAGACAACGGAAGTGATGAGTAATTGGGAAAAAGACAAACCAGAATCAGAGGATTTAACGCCCGAGGCGGCGGTTAATGATATGCAGGACGACGAAGGGGAAGTTAATCGATTAAAAGAAGAACGTGATAATGTAAAAGGGGCAGAAGACTCCAAAGGGGAGAGGCAAAACAAGGAGACCAGTATGGTATATGGGAAATCATGGGAAACTGTACGTGATAATGATCAAGGGGCCAAAGAAGTTTTGGAAAAATTGAACGAATCATCGGACAGTTTCAAACAACAAGGATCACTGGAACTCGCTTGCACGCCTCTAAAGATGCACATGAAAGACAAGGTGTCGATTGGGGAATCGAAACACGAAGCAATCAAAGAACCACTTTGTAGGATGCATGTAAAAACATTAAA
The DNA here is from genome assembly GCA_959609185.1 of Schmidtea polychroa. NCBI lineage: Eukaryota > Metazoa > Platyhelminthes > Tricladida > Dugesiidae > Schmidtea > Schmidtea polychroa. Next base: position 11,862 of record CAUHTR010003749.1, on the reverse strand, counting down.
TGAAAACTGGTCACTAAATGAAATGCAACAGGGAAAAGTGTGGAATATGGAATTGGCGAAAAATGGAGAAAAAATAATGAAGAGATTACACCTAAACAAACTGAATAGGGACAGCTGCTTGGCCGAGTATGGCATTGGTGGGTGGAGAATCCACAATGATCTTTCAAAAAAGGTGCGTGGCGCAGCGGCTTATATAATACAAAGATGGGTGTGTGAGGGTTATTGGAGATTGGTGTGTGAGGGTTATTGGAGATTGGTGTGTGAGGGTTATTGGAGATTGGTGTGTGAGGGTTATTGGAGATTGGTGTGTGAGGGTTATTAGAGATTGGTTTGTGAGGGTTATTGGAGATTGAGCTATAATGCAGAAAATGGAGGGGAGAAGGGATAAAATGGCGAGGGAAGTGTAAGAAATGAAGGGGAAAAGGGAGAAACTGACACGGGAATGTATCTTCAAATTATGTTTGAGTATAAAAGAAGAAGGAGAAGCTGATGGGGATTTGAGATTGACACTAAGGTGTCAAGGGGGGGAGGATGGTGAATTATTAGCTCAATGCGCGTCTGTGTGCGCGTTGTATTGTGTGCGCACACAGACGCGAGCAATGTAATTTTATGTGTTGGGTTTAATCTGATCTCGCGTCTGTGTGCGCTTTTCTTTTCTTTGTTTTTGGCTGTGTGCACACACAGACGCGAGCAAGAAGTATTTGAATTTATGGTTAATTAGTTGTTAATCTTTTAGTTTTAGATTTTATCGATTTTGAATTGGTTAATGGTTTGGAATTGAAGTTGGTTGAAGGATTTTGGAATTCGAACACGTTTTATGTGGATTTGAATTTGACTGAAGATATTTTTTTTTGAATTTGAGTTCTCTTCGATTTGGTTTGAATTTTATGGAAATGGCAAGGTTGAATAGAACCCGCAGCAAAATGGAAATAGAAACTATTTGTAAAGACGATGTTATCAGATCTAGCAAATCTCTTAAAATTCTGGGCAATGGATTCTCTCTAATCACATTATCTCGAGACCGACAATTAGTTCAATCTGTACCTGGTGAATTGAATATGGATCAAACAAACTTGTTGAAATGTGCTCAAGATCAAAATGGCCGAATCGATATTGTTTTGTGTTCAGAAAGGAATGATATGAGATCAAATTTATGTGTAGCTACACAAAGACAGGTTTTAAATAAAATGATTGAGAAGAGTTCAGCTACGAGATTGTTTAATATTACTGAAAGTACTGGAGGTGTTATGACTGCTATGATCCCTGATTATCGATCTCATGTATGTCGTGCACAAATGGAAGCAGCTCGATGTAGATATAAACATGTATATGAAAATAAAAGGTTTAGGTGTTATTATGAATTCGCGATTGAACACATCCACTTTTTTAATTTGGTAATTTATAAATTATTTATAATAAAAACTGTGGATCTTATCTATAAGCTATAAAATAATTTAACTTTCAGTAAAAGAAATTGTATATAAACAATAGTTTTTGTTTAAGTGTATCAGAATTATATATTTATTATTATTATTATTATTATTATTATTATTATTATTATTATTATTATTATTATTATTATTATTATTTATAAACAGCACAAATCCCAATAGTAGAGTAGTTTCGAGCAATTGGCTTTCATCAGTATTATGCAGGAGTCGCGAATATTTCTCTTCCTGACTGGTAAGTATATAGTTTTTGTTGTTTCAACTTTATTGCATACTTTTCCTGGTACAAATGAAAATCACATCACCTGCTTATTAGGTGATCATAGAAAATCTGTGTACTTTTAATCATGGCGTTTGAAAAATCATATTACCTCTGTGAACTGAAAAATTAGTCGAAACACAGAAACTGTTCACAAGTGCATCCGATTTAGCGTTTTAATTTATAAAATAATGGTGTCAATTTTTTTTGGGATGTCTTACACTATTATTATTATTATTATTATTATTATTATTATTATTATTATTATTATTATTATTATTATTATTTTTATTATTATTTTTATTATTTTTATTATTATTATTATATTAATTTTAAAATGTTTAATTTTAATTTATAATTTTTTTAGAAATAATTTTTTTACAAAAACCTTAAAAAACATTAACTAATGAAATTTGTCGGTTTATTTTTGATGTGATAATGAGTGATAATTTGCTGTCTCCGGGAAAAATACCAAGCAAAGACTGGAAGTTTTCTTCTCGCTTGTCAATTTAGGCAACAAATACGCAATTAATATTAATATTAAATTGGTATTTTTGAATTTTTTTAACAGCTGCTATGGTTTTATATTTACAATATGAAAATAATTTACAAAATTTATGGTCATAAGTCTCTGTTTTTATGAATAATTTTAATATAATTTATTAATAAATATATTAACACGTTAGCTGCCAATACAAATAGCTTACAAGCTAGTGTATCACCGGTGAACACTTGAGCTCTGTAAATATTTCGAAAATTTTTCTGTAAACATTTTCCTTTTCATCTTCAAAATTGAAAAAACTACTTGGCATCTCAAACCGGCGATGGGCAGCCAACTTTACATTTTTTGGATTTTAAGTGAAGTTTAAATGAATTTCCTGTAATGAATCTTGTATTAAAGTTTTATTTCATTTTGTTTAAATATATATATAGTTCAAGAATTCTTGAAATAGTTATATTTCACAAAATATTCTCAGAAACAAAATGAAATCGTACATGAGATCTATAGAAATTATTAATTTTTAAATATTTTAACTTTTTTCAATATCTCTCAAAATAACTTTAATTGTAAAGAATTTGATAGGAACAGTTTTGATAGGAAATATGCAACTTAATAAGTTGTTGGACTTGGTGCATCAAGGTTCGGCTATTGAAGGTTGATTAAAAAAGAAAATAATTAAATCTTTGATAAAGGTTGATCAAAAAGATTACAAAAGGAGTATTTCATAATAATAAATCATTTATGACACGAGGCTTGTAAACAATGTTCTCTTTAAGAAGATATGGTTTCTGCGTAGAAAACTAAAGGGCTGAGCAAGCAAATGTTCAAGTACAACATAACTTTTACACTGATTGATGACTTAACATTTGTAGTTGATGTTATTTTTAATTTGATTTCTGTTTGATTTTAGAAAATTCTAATTAAATTCAAATAGTAAAGATTTTGTTTGGTCTTATTTTTTTTGGCGTGTACAAAAATTTTTACCATTTTATCAAACAAATTATTATTAGTATATAATAGTGTGAGTTATGTGAAACCAAAGGATTGTACAATGGTGTACATGATTACATCACAATTAGTCGCCCAAGCTTTGTGTAATACACATAGGAGGTTGGATTGGTTCTAATATGGTACACTACTCAAACTAAAATAGCACGTTTTATTGAAAATGGTTATTTATTCTTTTCATTTTATTTTAACACATCCTGGTGAATTATTAGCTCAATGCGCGTCTGTGTGCGCGTTGTATTGTGTGCGCACACAGACGCGAGCAATGTAATTTTATGTGTTGGGTTTAATCTGATCTCGCGTCTGTGTGCGCTTTTCTTTTCTTTGTTTTTGGCTGTGTGCACACACAGACGCGAGCAAGAAGTATTTGAATTTATGGTTAATTAGTTGTTAATCTTTTAGTTTTAGATTTTATCGATTTTGAATTGGTTAATGGTTTGGAATTGAAGTTGGTTGAAGGATTTTGGAATTCGAACACGTTTTATGTGGATTTGAATTTGACTGAAGATATTTTTTTTTGAATTTGAGTTCTCTTCGATTTGGTTTGAATTTTATGGAAATGGCAAGGTTGAATAGAACCCGCAGCAAAATGGAAATAGAAACTATTTGTAAAGACGATGTTATCAGATCTAGCAAATCTCTTAAAATTCTGGGCAATGGATTCTCTCTAATCACATTATCTCGAGACCGACAATTAGTTCAATCTGTACCTGGTGAATTGAATATGGATCAAACAAACTTGTTGAAATGTGCTCAAGATCAAAATGGCCGAATCGATATTGTTTTGTGTTCAGAAAGGAATGATATGAGATCAAATTTATGTGTAGCTACACAAAGACAGGTTTTAAATAAAATGATTGAGAAGAGTTCAGCTACGAGATTGTTTAATATTACTGAAAGTACTGGAGGTGTTATGACTGCTATGATCCCTGATTATCGATCTCATGTATGTCGTGCACAAATGGAAGCAGCTCGATGTAGATATAAACATGTATATGAAAATAAAAGGTTTAGGTGTTATTATGAATTCGCGATTGAACACATCCACTTTTTTAATTTGGTAATTTATAAATTATTTATAATAAAAACTGTGGATCTTATCTATAAGCTATAATACAGTATTTAATGTATTAAAATGATATTAAAATATACTAGGGCTACCTTACTGTATTTGTATTAAATATATTATTCGTTTCAAAAGGCTTAAATTACCATTTAATTGTTTTAATGTATATATTATTTGCATATTTTCTTTATATAAATGTTTACCTCAGTAAATTTTTCTAGTCGAGATTTTAGTGTAACATTTATAGACAAAATTAAATTCTCTACAAAATCATGAAACAATTTTTACTGTTGTTAGATTTTTTGTAACAGTTTACAATAATTCTTAATTATCATTATGTAATTTACTTGAATAATTATGATAAGCAATCTTTCATTAAGCCCGAGACGAATATCCAGCTCTCAACTTCTAGGAGAAAGTATATGGCATTGCTGACGTAGTATTTTGATCATTTTTTGACAATGGTGATAAAATATGATTTATTATAATTATGAGAAATTAGAACAGCAGGGTATTAAAAATTAAAATATTAATTTGTAGAAAATAAAAATTAACTTTAAAAGCAAAAAATAGACGAAGATCATAATTTTATTAAGCATATCGTCGGGGTTATGCAAAAATATGTGAAATAAATTAGAAAATTACAAATTGTTAACATCAATTAAAAATAAATAAAAATTTTAAAAATTATAAAGACGTATAAAATAAATTTGAATCTATGAGAGGTTTCTAGGAGGGCCAGGAACCAAAAAATAAATTAATTAATTAATTTTGAAGGCAAACCCATAAATTATGGAAAACCTAGCTAAAAGCAAGCTTATTTGATTAAAAAATAAATTGGGAAAAACAAATTCTGTATTGGACGAGTGTCTCACATCAGCCTAATTCTGCAATAAACTATTGAGAGATGTTGAACTCTATACGCTGTAATTTATATACAGCAATTTGAACATTGGGGCATAAACTGCAAAAATAAATGAGTAAAATACGTAAACCAAATAGTTAAATTGACCAGTGGAGTAATCAAGGAGCAGTAAAAATTAGATTGAATTAGATTGTGTTTTCATTATTAAATAAATGTGATATCCATAGGATGTAAAAAGAGATGATTGTCACATAAAGCGTATTCAATATTATTGCAAATAAAGGTATTTTGTGGGGTCTTACTTACTTCATTTTTGAAAAATGCGAGTGGGATTGAGTGCTAATTCCTATCGACACAATTATTAATATCTAAATTATATTCATGAGGATTATTTCACAATCTTTTAAAAAAACTTATTTTTGTCAAAACGTTTATTATATTATTAAATAATCATTTTACAATATAAAATAATATTAATTTACTTTAATTATTAATTAAAAAATTAATTAAGAATACTGGCGAACAAAATTTCAGGTTGAATGACTCGTTTATTTATATTTCTTTTATAACTTGAACGAAATAAAATTTTGTCCATATCTGTTAAATCTTTGGTAATTATATTGGTAATAAGGAGTTAGAAATTTTTCTTATTATTATATTTTATTAAAAGTTTTAACAAAATGTAGTTTTAATTATAATTACAATCCGTTTTTTCAATATATATTGATCCAACTGTGAAAATCGATCAAAAAACTGTCGTTTAACGATATTTATTTAGTTTTCTATTCTTTATATAAATAATTTAATATTTGCATAATCATTATGCTCTGGAATATAATTATAATATTAATTAGAATTTGAAAACTCCTGAAATGCATCATGATAACTTTATTTGGAGATTTTTTTAATTTTATTATTATTAATTATTATTATTATTATTATTATTATTATTATTATTATTATTATTATTATTATTATTATTATTATTATTATTATTATTATTGAAAATCGACAACTAAGTATACTAAAATATAACATTGTTATGTATTTCGACCGTTTAACAGTCTTCTTCAGGCTAAGAATCGTATTAAACTCTTAAGTGGCTATGACAGATCTATACATAATGACCTAAATTGACAAAATATGCTAAAAGTATATCATAAATATTACGTTCGTTAACATATTATCCTTATAGATATCATCCATTAAAATATTATTTTATTTTTTGTAACACTATGCCCAAGACGTATATATATATATATATATATATATATATATATATATATATATATATATATATATATATATATATATATATATATATATATATATATATATATATATATATATATAACAAAATTCGCCGCTGAGGAGCGCATTTCGTTTGACGAAATAAACCACTTAAGAGGTTAATCACAACTAAATGAAAATAATAATATTCAAACAAATTAACAAGTAATAATCGTAATCAAACTGTATTAAAATCATATTTTAATAAAATTTTGAAAAACATTTTGTTAATCATTTAAAACTTATTTTAATTTTAAAAACACACAAAAAATTGTTAATATTCTCATACAAAAAATATTTTTTTAAATTAATATAAAAAATAAATTTAAAAATTAAAAATTGATTTTATACAACAAATTTTTACAAACAACAATATAATCTAAAATAGTAAATACACAAGTTAAATTATTTAAATACATTCAAAAGCCCTGTAGAATGGGCACTTTGAATATTAATTATAGGATTTAAAGATCTAATTAACAACACCTCGAACGTTACTCGTTCCTATTAATTACTCAAATTCATCGACAAGATCTTAAGATCAGAAATACTTATTTTTTCACTGGTATCATTAAATGATCACTGTAATGTAATGTTAATGTTTTAGGTATAATTTTTTAATGCAATTACAAATTATACTAATTAACTCAATTCGAGTAACGGCCCCCGAAATCCAACAAAAGGATCTATAATTTATCTATAATTTACTATAGAGAATTGAAAAATTTAAAAAAAAGAATCGATAGAAAGAGTTCGGAAATTAAAAATTAAAGAAATGAAATCTCTGATTAACTAATATTTGTAAATCCTACCAAGTTCGAAACAGAAGAAAGAAAAGAAAATTTAAGGAAAAGAAAAGTACATTTCCAAGATAATTCTATTCCTATCCAGTTTATTCCTCCGAAAATTACAATTCTATTTGACTTGATTTCCTGAAGATATTTTATTTTTGACTTTTATCTACGAGACTCTATCAAGATTCTCAATTTCCAAAATTTGGACCAAATCAAAAATACAGGTTATTACGTGATTTGATTCCCTGAAAATATTATATTTGGAGACTTATTAGTGAAAATGCTACCAACCTTGCAAGACGTTGAAAAAATCCTAAATAAAGTCTTATTTACATGTTTAAGAATATTATGCTTGAATTCTCTGAAACATTCAAAATAAGGTAATACCAACACATATTTTTGATCAATGTGCTTAGATCTAATTTATTTCAAATTCCGAACTTGGCAACATATTAATTTCAACATCAAAAATAGGATTATTACTTTCAGATAAACCTGTCCAAGGATCATGAGTATTCAACATCCATTTATCAATTGTCTCTTTTGTCATGCGCTCAAGAAAAGATTTAGAATATCCATTTTTAAAAAGCAACATAACCAGATAATCAATACTTTTCACTGAATCGATAAAGTGGTTGATAAAGACCATGTACAAAAAACTAATACTCTCACCATATTTCGATGTATTTATATTCAGAAAAACTCTCAGGAGTAGTATAAAGACCAGTGTGGGATACGACTAACACAAATCAAACTGACTCCAAATACTTAAAATGCGCATTACGTTGTTAAATGAACGAAATAAATATATTACAAAAATATTTATTAAAATATTGACAAAAATTTGTACACTAAAAGGTTTTAAAAATACAAATATGTTGCATGTTATAAGTAAAGAAATCGATTATCTCAAACCATTTAAAGAGTTATTACTAAGCTATAAAGGCTGGTCCTAATTTGCAACAACAGCCTGATATAGGTTACAAGAACAAGATGAGGGTAGTTCCTTTTAGTAATTCCCAAAATTTAAAACTCCTAATAATCGTCTTCTGACAATTTACAAAACAAACAAGCAAAAAAGTAAAAGTACTATGCGTACAGATATTGAATATCCAAACCACAAATCGGTTTCAAAGAAATTTATTTAGTTTCGAAAGTTGGCTTTAGTTTGTTTAGTTATATATTGTTATGCTTGAATATTATTATGGTATATTATTATTATATATATTATTATATTAACTGTGGACGTTATGAAATTGTTTTGCTAGAAACTTGAAGAACCCGAAAGAGTCTCTGTTAAAACTTGTGTCGGGACAATCGGGGTGCGGGCTGTGTTTACCGATAAGACAATAACAAATAAGATAAAAATAATAATAAAACTAACGATAACCGTTTTAAACTATAACCAATTTTATTTAGATAATAAATAAACAGTTGACGTACCAAAAATTTAGAAATTGTTTGCGATCTAAATCTAGAAAATGTTTGCAATCTAAATTTAGAAATTGTTTGCGATCTAAATCTGGAAATTGTTGGCGATCTAAATTTAGAAATTGTTTGCGATCTAAATTTAGAAATTGTTTGCGATCAAAATTTAGAAATTGTTTGTGATCTAAATCTGGAAATTGTTTGCGATTAAAATTTAGAAATAGTTTGCTATCAAAATTTAGAAATTGTTTGCGGTCCAAATTTAGAAATTGTTTGGCTCCAATAAAACACTAATATGTTATTCCGATTTCAGATTTTGGCGATTTGTCTATGTTTCCTTAGTTTTGCCGTTTTCAATTTTCGTATAGACTTATTTATTGATTTTTTTCTTTTTTCATTTACTATAGCGATAATTTACTATAGTAAATTATCGATATATAGTTTTTTTTTGAAAATCTGGATTTCCCAGATGGTGGCAATTTATGCCATACTGTTCACAATTCCTAATTGTGAACTCTATAATACTAATAAAAATAAAAATACATTACATAACTTCCCCCTTTAAAACCGGAGGTTAACATGAGTTAGTAAAATGTAACCAGAAAAAAATATAACATACCATAACGTTTTTTATTTTCTTTTGTGTTGCATTTTTTTATGTTTTTATTTGTTTGTTTTTGTTTCTGTTTTTTTATATATACAACTTCAATAAAATTAAAAATTTACATTTTGTTTTGTATTTACAAGGAAAATAAAAACTGTACAATTAACGCTGTTTGTGCATGTGTTTGTTTGTGTATGTTTGTGTTTTTATTTAAAGCATTCGCTGTAACGTTTTTTGTATAGTGGAGCCAGTATTGTGTCTTTGCGGAATATTTTGATTGAATTTTTGTGGTTGAATGTGATGTTTTTGTGAATTGGTTGTTTTTTTGTTTGTGATTGGGTTTGTGTTTTGTCTTTCGGTGAGTCGTTTTGGGGGTCTATATTCTTGTGGTATGGTTTTATCCGCCTGATGTTTATTTTCATTTTGTTGTTATTTTTAATTATTGTGGCGACGTTCTTGTTGATTTCTAGGAGTTTGAATGGACCTTTGTATATGGATTCGAATCCTTTTGTGAATGGTTTTTTTATTAAGATGAAATCTGTTGTTAATACTATTTTTCCGTCTAATTCGGAGTCTGGTCTTATTTTTAAGATTCCTTTTGGTTTCTGTTCGGTGGTTTCACTATTTTTGTTTGTTATTTGTTTGCTGTTTTCAGTGTTTTTGTTTGTATCTGATTTAAGTGATGGCAAGTTTGTTGCTTTTCCGAAATATTTGGACTTTCATTATCTGTTGAGTTTGGGCTATTTCTCAGTCCGATTAATATTGTTGGCAGTTGATTTAACCAGTTTTGGTCATTAGCTTTTGTTCTGATGCTTTCTTTTAATGTTCTGTGAAACCGTTCAATTTTTCCGTTTGATTGTGGGTTGTAAGGTGTTGTTTGATTTCTTTTGATATTGTATTTATTGCACAGTATTTTGAACATTTCCGATTCGAATTGCCTGCCTTGATCGGTTATGATTGTTTTCGGTTGGCCATAACGAGCTATCCAGTTTAGTTAGATCATTTCGCAGATGTTTTTTGCGGTGATTTCTTTTATTGGGATCACTTCGAACCAATTGGTTTTTCTGTCTATAATTGTTAGTAGATATTTATAGTTGTCGTTTGGTGGTAGTGGTCCTACTACGTCTGTGTGTATTGTTTCAAACGCTTCGCTGCTTGGGAAGTTTACTTTTTGTGTTTTGGGTTTTTTTGTTGTTTGGTTTAATTGACAGCTGTGGCAACTTTTGACGTAATTCTTGATGTCTTCCCGCATGTGAGGCCATACATATTTGTTATGTAATAACTCGAATGTTATTTTGTTTCCCGGATGATTGATAGCATGTATCTTTTTTATGCAGTCTTGTCAGAATTCTTCGGGTAGTAGGATTCGTTTGTTGCTTTTGTTGGAGACATCGTGCCATATTCCGTCGAGTTCCTGTAGTTTCAGGCTGTGTTTAGTAGGCAGTTTGCTTAATGTATCGGTTTGTCTGGTTTTGATTTGATCTAATTCGATTATTTCTCCAAATTCTAGGGAGTTTATGTCGCTTTCGATTCTTGATAGAGCATCAGCTGCTATGTTTGATTTTCCCGCTACGTAGTTTATTGTGCAGTTGAATTGTGAAATGAAATTGATTTGTCTAATCTGCCTTCGTGAAGGGTTTTTCATTTCTATTGCGTTTGTTAGCGGTTTGTGATCTGTGAATATTTTGAAGGTTCGTCCTTCGAGTAAATGTTGAAAGTGTTTGATTGCTTCGTGTATTGCTAGGAGTTCCCTGTCGAATGTTGAGTATCTTGTTTGATGTGAGTTTAGTTTTTTCGAGAAAAATCCCAGTGGTTGTTTGCCAAATTTATTTTCCTGGAAAATTGTTGCGCCCATTGCAAAACCAGAACAGTCTGTAGTTAGTTGATACTCTAGTTCTGGATCTGGGTAACCGAGTAGTGTTGCTGTTGATAGGCTTTCTTTGGCTTTATTGAATGTGTCGGTTGTTTGTTGTGTCCAGTTTATTGTTACGTTTCGTTTGGTTTGATAATGTCGTTTAGTGTGCCAGTAGGTTGCTGCAATTTGGGATGTAAGAATGGTAAAAGTTTACCATTCCCAAAAATCTTCTCAATTCTCTTGTGTTTGTTGGTAATTTGTAATTTTTTATATTGTTTATTTTGTTTTCTATTGGTTGTGTTCCTTTGTCGTTTAACGTGTGACCAAGGAAATTTATTTCCGTTTTCATAAATTCGCACTTTTGAGAGTTTATTTTTAGTTTTGCATTGTCCAGCGTTTTGAACACTTTTTCCACGTCCTTTAGATGTGTTTCTTTGTCTGGGCTTGTTATTAGGATGTCGTCCAGATAAGCGATTGTGTTTTTTTTGTTTGATCCATGAATCGTTGGAAAGTTGCTGCGGCATTTCGTAGACCGAAAGGCATTCGGTTGTATTCAAACATTCCGATCGGTGTTGTTATTGCTGTCTTTTTTATGTTTTTTTTTGAAAATCTGGATTTCCCAGATGGCGGCAATTTATGCCATACTGTTCACAATTCCTAATTGTGAACTCTATAATACTAATAAAAATAAAAAATACATTACATATATATATATATATATATATACCTATTTACTTATTTAC
>CAUHTR010003748.1:0-43424 GCA_959609185.1 Schmidtea polychroa | reverse complement strand
NAAAATAAAGAAATAAGCTTTAATTAATTATTCGAAAATTTTAATTAACAGAAAATTTTTACATAAGTTCAACAGCTGAAAAATTAATAAATTCAACAGCTGAAAAATTAAGTGTTTTTTGGAGGAAAAAATAAATCAATTGAATTTAGTCTATTAGAAGAAAATAAAAAATTAAAGTGTCTCTTGAAATAAAACAAAAATTATGGAAATAAAACTCAAAAAAATAATAATAATTAATTTATAAGTAACAGCTGCCCTAAAATTTTATATAAATACCGAGGTAAAATTCATTTACTTGCCCAAAAATTATTGCGAAAGAAATTGCATTCAAAGGTAAATCCTTAGAATCACTCAACTTTTGAATCAGAACAAAAAGATTCACACATTGACTATACTTGCAAAGGTACACACGCACACATAACAGACAACAATAACATATATTTCAACAAGCGTTTCAGTGAAGAAATAATTGTCAATATTTTATATTTTAACGAACGTTTCAGAGAAGAAATAATTGTCAATATTTTTAATTTCTTATATTGGGTAAACTTTTGGTTTTAATAAATATTTATAGACAGATTCGTTTGTTTTTACTTTGATATATATATAAGAACCAGTAAGTTGAGTGTTCCCGATTATCGAGACCTCAACACTATTTAAATATTTATTTCAAGGTCAAGACTTCTATCCTTATACGGTTTCTGCAAGAATCGTCCTTGCAATATGGTGGTTATTTTGTCTCATTATATTCAGTGCATATACAGGTAAATATGTAAGTTTTAATACAGTGAAATCAAAATTTAGATTCTTTTTTACATTAATTATTTTATAGTTTATTTAAATGTAACTTTCAAAACGCATTCACAAGGAGAAGACTATATAAACCTTTCCTTTATTATCCTTTTACATTCCTTTATTTTATTTCTTTTCAATATAACTGGAAAAGGATAATAAAAGAAATCGAAATGAAAAAAGTCGAAATATTCAGAAAAGAATTTTAAATTAACGAGTTGATTGTCCTGTGCACCACAAGTCCCTGATTTTCGTTCATTATATGTGATATATGTGACATAACACAATACTGGAGCCCGATAATGTGAACGTGTCACAATTTATGTATGTAGAAATTTCGGGAGCAAGCTTATTTCAAATATTTTAATTAGTTTATCACAAATGAGTCAAAGAACAGCAATAAATTCAATTTAATAATTTTTCTTTAAAAAGTACATTAATACAAGGAATTGAGAAAAATATTTTAAAGAGACAGTCAAAGGGTTAAATACAATTAAATGTTTTGATTTCACTGTTGCCTTTTCTTTATATTCAATAAACTTTCCTTTTATCTAGCTGATTTGACGTCATTCCTGACAGTTAGCGAAGGTAATAGCTTGTTATCCTCATTAGATGCTCTAGCGGCTCGAACAGATCTTAAAATTGTTATTCCTAAAGGAACAAACTTGGATGCTTTATTAATTGTAAGCAATAGTTTGACTAAATTTTATTAAATGATATCGAAGTATCAAATGTTGTAAACCAGTGATTCCTAACTTTTTTTAGAGTAATTGCCAACCTAATAACCATAAATTCTTTTGTGGTAACCAAACCTTCATTATTTATAAAAAAAGAAAAATTTCTCGAATCCTCATGGTACTCGAACCTAGGTTAAGAATAACTGTACAATTATAGACTATGAAATTACTATAATAAACATAACGAAAAGCACGAAATCCAATGTTTATATTTTACTACAATATATTTCGACAGAATCACTGTCATCTTCAGGTAGAATTAAAAATCAAACTAAATCAATATAAATTGCTCTTTTTTAAACAAACTAATTAATGAATTAGTTAGTCTGTTTAAAAAAGAGAAATTTATATTGATTTAGTTTGATTTTAATTCTACCTGAAGATGACAGTGATTCTGTCGAAATATATTGTAGTAAAATATATACATTGGATTTGGTGCTTTTCGTTATATTTAAATCAATACCATTATTTAGTGATTGTTACTATAATAAACGTTTAAAATTATAAAAGTTATTTTACAAATTGCTAAAATATTCAGTAATGTATTGTTTGTTTACATATTAATTTTGAATAGTGATAATAGATATTAGCTTATAAAGTTTTTTTCTGATAACTATTGTAATTTATAAAATTATATTTATAAATTAACTGGTATAATTCCCCATCAAGCATGACGGGAAAATTTAAAATGATATTAAAAGTAAAGTTAATTTTTGTAAATTTTATTTTTTTAATTTTTCATGTAGCTTAAAGTTAAATTTTACAAGTCAAAAATTTCCTTATAAACTATATTGTGAGTGGAATTCCTTCTATCTGACACACGTACAAACAAATTAATGACGGTTATTACATTATTAACCCGTTCGCTACCAACCGTCACATATATGTGACACGGCCTTTTACTACCACAGCCCAGCGTCACACATATGTGACAGATATTTTTTCACAATTTACAAAGGCATTTTTGAACATGTTGAGTATTGAACTAAATTGTTAAGTCTGTATTTGGTCTGCTCTCGCTTTGAATATTTAGAGTCTTTATAACAATTGAATATGTCAGTTTAGCAGCGTTAGTGAAATTAACAAGTTAAGTTTAAGAAGGAAAAGATTTTGTAAAGCAAAATTATTAAAACTGTTATGTAAGTAGCTAGAAATAAGTGAGCTATAAAAATTATTATCACATTTAATATTTCTTAACAGAAAACAACAAAATGTTAAATTTTCGTAAAAGACCCCAAATGAAGAACAGATGCGTAATATATTTCAGTGATGAGGACATGGAATGTGATAAGGATATACTAGTATCAGATCCAACTGATAAATTTACTTTTACGGATTCTGAAGAAATGAGCAGCACATCAAATTCAATAATTATTCATGAAAATGACCATGATTCCTGCATCGAAGATAGTTATAGCAGTATTAACAAAGGTATTAGTAGAGTACAAGAAAATAATTTAGACTGGTCAGAAGACGATATAGACCCTGTTTTGCACGATTTTATTGGAGAAGAGGGTTTGAAGGCAAACCTATCAATAGATAATTCTCCTTTTGATGCCTTTTTGTTATTATTCGATAATGTCCTCATTGGAAAAATCGTACATTGGACAAATGCTCACGCTGAAGTTTTTCTGAATACAACACATATTTCATCTAATTCAAACCTGAAAAAGTGGACTGGGGTTACAGAGGATGAAATAAAAAAATTCTTAGGTCTTTGTATCATGATGGGAAATATTCGGATGCCTTCGTTAAAGGCATATTGGAATACAAATATGCTTTATAATCATCCCTTGTTTGGAAAAGTTTTAAAATTTATCATACAAAATAAAATGAATTTCATATTGATAAATTGTTTTTATATATTTTTTGGCTTATAATCAATTTCTTCTAATTTAATGTGACACGTGGGCCACGTCATGTAGTTTCTATCTATAGCCCAGCGTCACATATTTGTGTCAGTTTAAAAGAATACTTATTTTACTTTATTGGACTGTTCTAAATACACATACGTAAAATCTATTCCAATTGAGTTCGTATAACAATGAAAAGAAATTTTGGCTATGGTGGATATTTTCTCCAGAAGACCTAAGAGCGAACGAGTTAATATATAAATTCGTTTATACCGGTTTTTGTAATTCAGTATATTCAAACGTACATAGTTATGTAATATTAAATTTGTTTGAATATTCAGTTTTTTAAATAGAATAGACATTTCAAAAGATCTTCGAGAAGTTTTATCGTTTGTGAATTATAATAAATTTTAAATTTGCTGTTATCAATTTTACCGAAAATATTTCAGCATATTGAACTGCAAATCCTTATAAAGAACCATAATGAAGTTGGTAAAATTTCCGTATTACTGAAGAAGTTCATGATCATGACTACAAGTAATCGGAAACCTTTTGTGTGTTCTCTCGCTGCTGCTTGATGCGTTGATCTTTTTAGTTTTTGATAACTTGTCAGAGAAATGAAAAGGGAAAATTTATATTCAAAATATGGAATGTAGAGCAAATGATTTCCTTACAAAGGATGGTAATTCTGGCTAGTATTAGCGACGAGTGTTTGCTCAAAAGGCCCTTTGACGTCGGATTGCCATTGGCGGTGTTCCATCCACAAGAGTTTTGACGTGCGGACTCAAAAGATATTTTTCGATAGGAGAATTTGTAGTAAAACGCCAGAGGAGAAAATGGAGAACCAGCTGTTTTTCCTTAATGTTTTGGATGGCATAGTTACTTGTTCAGTTCGAAAGGGTCTGAAAATCATGCAAATTATTCAATTGATTATTTCTTGTTGTTAACAAACGATAGTTTCCAGGAGTTTTGAGTCAGGGCAAGGTTTAGTAAGAGATATTGTGGCTGTGGATGGTCGATGAGTTTGTTGTGATGGTGAGACTAGATTCAATTTCTTGATCCAGAGGACAAGTTTGATTATTAAATGTCTAATAATAAAACATCTCATCCCAATAGTGCACGTTGTTTTAAGGTTCGACGTGATTAGATTGTCTTGGTAGTGTCTTGACAATTAAGACGTTCTATTCAGTGTGAGTAACTGGATGATGATATCAACGGTGAAATAGTGAATATGTAAATTAAGATGATGAGCATTTCTTTTATATTCAAAAAAAGAAAAATATAAGGTTTTCACTTTCTAAAAAAAGTAAGATATTGAAGACTAAATGCTTTGAAACTGAAGTATTTTATAGAAAATGCTATGTTTGAGTATTTCTTTATGTAAATATTTTTCTGGTGTGGTCACCACGTTATTGTTCTGCAAGATAATACAAATAATAAATTTAGTAAGCAATATTTATTTGATTAAATTAAAATCTTGTGCTTCTTTTCTAAACAACACTGAATTTGGATGAATAAAGATTGCTAGCGAATTTTTAAATAATTATTTAGGATTCTGATAATAACTGTTTACGTTTTATATCCACATTAAGTAAATGTAGTAAATATAATATTTATTTAATTAACTCCTCGCATGGGATTTTTTCATGGAGCTTCTAACTCAAAAATAAAATAAAGTACTTGTTTAATTTGTAAAGATATTTCTTTTTGTGTATTTAATTAATTATTAAGACTTTGAAACTTATACACAGGAATCCACTAATCCTACTTATCAAGCGTTGAATTCGCGTAAAATATACATAGATACAATTGACAATTGTCCTAAAAAGGTTATACTTCTCTTTAAAAGAAAATACTTACTTGTTGTAGATGCTGGAAATTTCATCAACAGGTTTAGTTTGCATTACTGATACATCGGTCGTAGTATATACTGTTAATAAATATTGTTCGGTAATTTATACTGTTCCAGAAACTTTTAATACTGCTCCCTTGGGGTTTCTAACTCCAAAAGATGCTCCTTTCAAAAAAAAGATGGATCAGATGTAAGTTTAGAATGTTTTTTATATTTTAAGTTCTTAATTGAAAATTTTGTTTCATTATTTAACACTTTGCAAACCTGTTAAACGCTTAAAAAACATGAAAGTTCGTTTCAAACTCAGAACGCATTATAAACTTCAAATCGCTTCATTTGTACTTGCTCCAGACTTCTCTAATATAAACCTTAACCATTTGTGCTTTGCAATCTTTTTCCTAGTGTGTATATTTCATTCTCTTTTCTGCATTGTTTCTCTGAAAATGGCAGCAATTATTTTGCGATTTTCTTTTCATAGTTAATTTCATAGTTAATTTCATAGTTAAAATATCAAAGAATTAGTTGTAAATTTATCTTTTTCTGTGACTTCATCACAGTGACTGATGATATACTGATATTCACTAACAGCCTATATTTATTATTAATAGTGGATTACAGGTAACAAGAATTATACTTTTACGTGGTGTTTCAGCGCAACCTCGAATACAACGCTTCCCTACTTCTCAACATCTGTTTAATGAACAACGTTGATAAGCATCGAATGGGCAAATATTAGTAAAAAGTGAGCTCACTTTGGTGAACTGTAGTTAACATTCTTATTGGTCCAATAACTATCGATGGAAGATATGCGTCCGATTTACTTCACGGTCTCTACTGTCGTTTGACGCTCAACGAAAAACATAAAAATTGTAAGAAATTAGATTCACATAAATCAATTAAATTTTATTACACACACAAATAGGTTATTTATCGCAATCTTAATCGACCTGCAAATGAATAATCGTCGTCTCTCCTTTCAGACTAAAACTATGGAAATCATCGTTAACCAAATACTTCAAATTAATTAGTTAAACGGGATTAACAATTTCATTAAAGTTCTCATGTATTTTAATTTTAGTTTAACTGCAAATTATTATCAAGTTTAAAAATTGTAAAAATTATCTTTGCCTTTTCAAGAAAATAATTTACTTTGTTGACGGTATACAAACGCTAATCGTAAAATAGCATACCAAATTGCGTTATGAAAATAGTTCCCCACAAATTGTCAAATGTTTAATTGCAGTAACAACCATCTCCCACACGGATGAACCACAGGATAATCCAATGATTCTACACAATATATATTATGGATAAATAATCGCGAACTGCTGTCAGATAAAGTAATAAATCTAACGTGTTAATAAATCAAAAATAAGATAGTTATATACCAACTTAATTTCAATAAAACAACTTGTAATTTAACGAATATAGATTATTCTCTTATGTTTCCGTTATAAAATACAAAACTACATCACTAAAAATATCTAGGAAATTTACTTCGACAAATTTACATTGTCACCAAATTTTTCCCTTAGCAATTCATTTAATTGTGTTAAATCTGATATTATACTGAGTTGTTTATTGGATCTATTTTGACTACCTGTCAGCAATCGATTGTTGAAACTGCTTATTCATTTTTATTCGATTTAGTTGAAACTATTTTTGTCGAAACTATTTTGATATTATTATTAATTTTATTATCTTGCTTGTAATGTATTAATGTTCGCATACGCATAGAACTGAAATTGTCGAAAATAGCGTTGATATTTATACCTGATTTTGCGTGTTCAAATTAGTGTACATACTGCATTTAAACAAATTCAAATATTTTTAATCAATTTATTTATTGACGTAATCTTTATCATTTTTAAAAGTTATTTTTTATTAATTTTTATTCAATTATTTTTTTAAATTTTATACCTTTTGTTATTTACAATTTCATGTTGGATTTCGAAGTTTTTATTCTGTTTGCTCCCTCTTAATTCTTTTGCATTATATCAGGGCAGTTGAGAGCCCCCGATGCAATTTGTCAGTACGGGCCCTCTTTGCAATTACAAACTGATATATTTTTTTAAAAAAACATTGTTTTAGTTATCCTGTTTATTACCTATGAAATTCCATGATACATATAAAATTAAATTATCACAAACATAGATTTTTAAAATTATATAATTATATAAAAATGCTTTTCTTGCTTTTTATTTGCAAATTTATTAATAACATCTGAAAAGTTGACCTGTCTTGCTATTTTTGATTCTATATTAAGAATAGCCAAGTCATTTAATCTTGGTTGAAGCATTGTAGATCTTTTGTAGTTTTTAATATTTGAGAGACTGCTGAACGAACGCTCTCCTTGAGCAACAGTGACTGGAATAGTGCATATATGAAATGGAAATTTTAAAGCCAAATATGATTTGCATCGCCTGCATTGCCCTCTTATCAGTGGTGCTATATGTGTATGTCTTTTCTAATCTATTTTTATTAATTTACTTCCTAAATTTCGAATTTATTTAATTTGCCTTATTCGCTTTTCTATATTGGATTTTTGCGACTTTTCATTCATTTTCGTTCTTTTTTTGACAATTTAGCTTATTATAAATGTATTTTTCCTATTTTATAATTTATTTTTTAATTCTTTTTGCAAAAGATATTATTTATATATATATATTTTTCTTATTTTACATTGGCATTTTTTTGAATTTGTTTTAATCTTGCTATTCATTTGTTTTGTCTGTGTTATTTTCTTGCTGAACTTATCTTACTTCTTATTATTTTAATATTATTTATATGTTTATAATTTTTTATGTCTGTTTTCTCCAAATTTAACTGTTTACTCCGTGTTTTTATCATGTTTTGAGTTTAACTCATCTTAATTCTGTTTTTTGTGTTGTGTTATTGACCTATTTATGCAAAATCACCACTATTAGAATTTTATTTTATCTCTAATTTAGAACTTGATTTAAGGCATTTTATACTCCTCAGTTTAATACTCAATCTGTCAAAGGACCTGCAAAATGTCGAACCTTAGTCTCTCATTAAGATATAAAAAACATGAATTATAATCAATTATAATTAAAAGATTACATGAATGAACATTGCAACCAATGGAGAGAACAGCGGTAAGGATTGGTGTATAATATGGTATTATAGTATTAGACGACAAAATATAATATGATGTTTTAAGTTCTAAAATGATGTGTAATATCAACAATTGATGAAGATAACTTTTTTCATACAAAATCAAAACATTTATAAAAGAAAGAAGCAAAATGATAGTTAGTAAAAAGTTTGAAATGTAACGATGTTATATCTTATTTCTCTTATTTTGTTAGTAAAATTTTTATTTGGAAATCGTATTAAACGTTTACACTTGGTCTCCATTTATATTGTAATTTTAGAATCCAATCTTTAGTGGAAACAGGAATCATTTCCAGATGGATCGAGTTCTACTGGAAAACCAACCAATCAGATTCTCAGAATTGTGATGCAGGTTCTAATAGCAATTCGGCCGATCCTATAGACCTAGATGGAGTACTCGGAGCTTATATAGTGACATGGATTTTCATGGTTCTTGCTTTTATTGTGTTTCTTTTGGAATTACTATACAAAAAATATAAACTTAATATATTCCATTGTTAGTGACATTTTAAATCTTAGAAACTTGTGCACATAATTTTAAAATGATATTATATCAAAGATTTCGAAATATAATGCTTTATTTATTTATTGTTATTTTAGTAAGGAGAGATAATAGCATTCTATAATAAGTGACTTACCTAACCAAATTATAATTTATGATGAATAATGAGGTAATATTTATGTTTGTATGAAGAGGTGGAATGATATGAAGTAAGTGTTAGAAAAAATTAATTTGTCAATCATGGAATTATTTATAATAATGAAATATAAATCAAACAGTAAATACACAGGAAAAGCACAAGCCATTCATTTATGCGTAAAATATGACCAGATAAATTGTGATGAGATACTGCTAAATTAAAATCGTCGAAATTTCTTCAAGAATCTGAAAGCAGATAGAGAATATCCGATATTTGCAGAATTATGGAACAAATTTAATATAAAAGAATAAAAACTCCCAAGAACAAACCAATGACCACATCAGTAATCGATTTAAGCAAGACTAATATGGTTACAGCGAAATTTGTGGAAACCATATACCAAATTTAAAGGAAAATTCGAGAACGTTGAAATAAAAAGAAAAAAGAAGGTTTCTGGTAAGAAACTGGATAGCGACTTCTGATACACATATAATAAACTTGAGGTCAGTGTCGGTTACAATAAATTAACCAATCAAGGAACTCTAGATAATTGAAAGCAAGAGAAATGTGAGCGACAAAAAGATGTCCAGATATTCGAAATAAACCAACAATGGATTCACTAATTGAGGCTTCTACTACGAAGATAGAGAAAAATAACGATAAATTTACCCAAAAATCAAGATATCGCAAAAAGAAATATGGAAAAATGAACCATAGGAACTCGAAATAGAGTGAAAGACAAATGTAGATCAAAAAAAGTCAATAAACAAACGAATAATATATTTAAATAAAAGCAAATGAAACTGAACGAGAATGTACAAATGTAATTACACATTCGGGAAAACAGAAAATCACACCCGATTTAACTCAATTTGTGAAATAGCCCAAATGATGAAAATGCAGTGCAATGAAAATTGCAACCAATGGAGAGAACAGCGGTAAGGATTGGTGTATAATATGGTATTATAGTATTAGACGACAAATATAATAAGTGAAAAATTAAATGTTGAAGACATTGTTAAAAAAGAAATACTGATAATTACCAAAAGTCTGTAAGCCATTCTCAGCAATCATTCATACGATAATTTGTATCAATTATTGAGCCATCTACGAATCTTCCGAGTGCCAAAATGTGATTAAAAGCTATATCATTAACTATATCTGTCATTTCTTTGACAAACAGTCTCTAAAATTTATATTTATGAACCCATTTTTGTGGTAATTTTTTTTTAACCAAATTCAGTTTTTTTTCATCCATGCCTGTCAAACTATTCATGATTATATACTTTAATTGATCTGTGAAAATCCTCACCCAGACAACATTGCACTTCATAACTTATAATTATCTAATAATTCCTGATTATTAGTCGACTAATCCATCAACTCAATTTTGTATCAATTCAAAAACCAACCTATCATCCTTATTCACATTTTTAGTGAAATATTCCCAGCCAAATACGCCAGATCGACGATAGTGGCTAAAATTGAGCGATGAAAGTTGCAACCAAACCGACTAGTGACTACGACAATCTAACTGCAGACCTTTATCAATATTTATGGAATGCAATGAAGCTGAAGGCTATATATATATGTGTGTGTTTTTCATTTAGCATAATTTTATTTAATACATTGTTGTACGTGGTGCCCGGGCTAAGTGCTAAAGGAAACCAACATGAACGATATATTGTAACATTAAAACAACAAGAGTATGTAGGTTTTATTTTTTAATATAAGAACCACAGTAGTCCACACTTCCTCCAGCGATACTAGGAATGATTAAAGAAAAAGATGATTGAAGAAAACTGGACTTTTTTCAGGAAAAGTTCCGCATCCTGTCGTAAATCTACAACATTTTAGTATATTTTCCTTCGCAAATATTTTGCATATACCTGATTAAATAAATGTCAATGGGCATAATATCTGAACTTTAATGATGGTGATCTAATAAAACCAGTCCATTTTTCTCAAACACTGCCATTGTTTCGGCACTTTTTTAAATGGCGCGTTGTTTCGGAAAATTTATAAACGGAAATCATTTAAATTTCGGCGATTACATCAGTACGTGTCCTCAACATTGCTAAAGTAGATGGGATTTGATCTTAAAACATTGTCAACATGATTTTCCATGACATGTTTCAGAATCAGTTTCAAAAATATTAGCTGGAAGAGAAACTGATAGAATACACCTACTTAGTTGATTTCACTACAATTTAGTCAAAGACAGAAGACACTATAGAGACGCTTCGGTGTAACATCATTGTGACTTTTATCAACTTCGTTCACAAGACTGAAACCAGCCTAAAGTTTAATTTTAAGACGGTTATAAATATTTTCTATAAATGAATATGAACAAAGAAGAAAAACCAAAGAAAAAAGCTTTGACTTTATATGAAAAGTAAATCCAAAACCTTCAAACGGTTGATAGGTAAATTTCTAGTGTCCCTTATCTCATCTTCACAATTTTCCTAAATTTTAGATGATTAGTAATGTTTTATGATCAGTATCGACTTGCGGTTTTGTTCTGTTTTTATTTTATCAAATGTAATATAAGTAAAATAAATTGGCAATTTGAGTCATTCTTCTTTTACGTTTAGTTTTTTATTAAGAATGAGTTATCATGGGAAATGGGTGAACGAAATTGGCTTCTTTATTATTAATTATTTTAATTGTGTTTCTTAACCTTGTCTATTTCGTTTTTGCTATATCCTAATTAACAGGTTATTAAATGCGCCGATTAAATTATGGCTTCATTCGATTTACGAAAGATTTAAATATGGAAATTATTAAAACTCTCTTAGATGGTTTTTGTCAATGTACCTTCTATCGATACTCTGAACTCAGTGAAAATGTAACTTTTTAGCCCCAAGAGTCCTTAATTTTGTTTATGGGTTTTACCAAAGCATCACAGCAACACCTTCACTCATGACAGGCGTAGTTGCATTACATTTTAGTTTTGTTGAGGCTGGGACAAATAGAATTGAGTCGCAACAATGACTCTGTTAAGCTACTCATTGTTATAAAAAGAATTTTAATGGGTGCTATCTCTACAATATTTTTATAATTACAAATGCTCGCAATAAATGACTTTACCCTATAATTTTGTCCATCTGGGGGTATTTTTAAAATGGAATTGTTGTAGTAGTGTTTGTATTTTAGTTTCTTCAAAAAAATTAGTTATCTGCTTTCTATAGTAAATGCAAGTGGTCCATAATTTTTGTTTTTATTCAAAGTAAGAGTGTTTGTATTTTATATATAATTTAATTCTGTCTTATCTAAGATTTTAATTTATGACTAAACGTTCCGTGTTTTTGCCCTTTGGTGTAATCATTTATATCAATAGGTAATACATTTTTCTTACTCTTACTAATTTTTCTGTAATTTTAAAGGATTTCTCATTCAAAATATCGATAGATAAAATTTACGAAGACAAATATATTTTGTAGTAGAAAAATTTAAATATCTGTAAATATAAAACATTTTACTTTTCTATTTTTGAGAATTAAGTTGTTTGAAATTTCACAATAAATTAAAATCTTTTGAATTTTCCAAAAAAAACTTAATTAAATCAATATCGAATTATAATATCTTTCATGATGTCTTATGGAAGATAAATTAGGTAGAACTAAACATTCTACAAATATAAGCTGGTCTTTCATTCCGTGGATCTTATTACAGAATATTGGATTTTATTTGGAATTAAATGACATTTTTAAATGTAATTTGACTTGCAAAAATTGGTATTTGTGTTTTGCTCAATCAAATACTCCAATGTGGAAATTTCATTGTAGAAGACTTGTTTCAGAAGAAGCGTTATTATCAGATGTTATGTGTCAATTCACTTCATGGAAATCGAAACTGAAAGCATATTGTAATGCATGGGATGGTGATGATTGTTCCAAAAATATTTATGTTAAAAAGGATGGATTTACCTTACATCGTAAGCCTGTTGCTCGAAGCACTGATGGAATTCGTGGAAAAATTGGTTTCTCTTCTGGTAGACATTGTTGGGAAATTTGGTGGCTTGGTCCATTGGGAACAGTTGCTGTTGTCGGTACATAACTCGTGGTTAATTATAATTATAAAGGTTATTTTTAAGGAATAGCCACTCGACAGGCCAGTTTACATTACCAAGGAGGATATATATCCCTATTAGGTAAAGACGAACACAGCTGGGGTTGGAACCTAGTCGACAATGTTCTTTATCATGGTGGAAAATCAGAAAAACTTTGTGAATCTCATGTGAAATATAAAGTAATTTTACACTGATATTAATTTTGAATTTATAATGAGTAATAAAAATAGTAATTTTAATTAATATTCAAATGTATTTTAAATTATCTTAAGTTCGAATGAAAATTTAATTTATTATATATTATAATTTTGGTAACATATTAATTTTTAAATATACAATCGATCTATACCGCTTACCAAGGGAATGACATACAAGGAAACAAGTGTAAATTGTTATTCTGATTAAAGTATTAGACGAGCATTTCAAAATGACTTCGGCTTTTAATTTGCAATTCATTAATTGTAATTGTTCACTAATTTGAGGCCCTTTCTAATGGTTCATCTGTAGCAAGTACCTCATTTTCTTAACCCTTGTTCCAGCTCTGGGTTTAGATAGTTATATATATATATATATATATATATATATATATATATATATATATATATATATATATATATATATATATATATATATAGCTTTAATTTCTATGTATTTTTAAAATTATTTAATAAATGATTGAAAATCTTTATGATATCCCTTGCTGATTACTGTTTTATATAACAGAACATTTCGTTTTATACACGATACTGCATAAAGTGTATATAACGTGCCTACCGTGGCAATGTTTTAATTTTTACATCCAATAAATTAACCAATCACGTGAATGATGATCAAGGGCGTCTAGAGGAATCTTCGGGCTTCGAGAACGGGAATATACAGGCATCTAGCAAATAAATTATTTAAAAAAATATATATTACTTACAAATTAAAAAAAATTTCATGAAACTATTAATATTAATTGATTGCCGTGCTGAAATTTCTAATTTTATATAAAACAAATATTAAATACAAAATTTGGCCACCCCTGTTTCAAATTAAATGAGCCCGTTAAGTTTTTGAACTAAAATAACAAACTGCTGAAAGTTTTTTCAACTTAATTGTGAACCGCATTTTCTTTGGATAATTACTAATCAATCTAGCTCTGAATGGAACTGACATGACCTCTAAGTTTCTAAGTTGAAAGTAGATAGTTGAATGTCACTGTTTGTGACATTTACTTTCAGAACAACCTAATAGTTACGAAGTGTAAATTAAAAAATTGGTCATTTAATTTGGAAACGAGGAACAGTAATAAAATCCTAACAAAATACACATTTATTGTGGAGACAATATTTATCTACGTATGCATTAGGGTTGGCAATCCCGTGCTATATTTTCAATCCCGGGATCCCGGGATTAGTCCCGGGATTTTTAAATACATGTTCTTGAAATATATTAACATACTATTTTAACCAAATTAATAGAAAAAGAAAGAGATTAATTTTGTTAAAATAATATGTTAATATATTTCAAGAACAGGTATTTAAAAATCCCGTTAATATATTTCAAGAACAGGTATTTAAAAAAAATGACACATTCAAAAATAAGTTTATAAAAAATAGTTTATTAAATTATAAAGAAAATAAATGTTTTTATAATATTATATTTATACATATTAATATTATACATATTAATATTATACATATTCTTTGTTATTTTTAAAATAACTTTTAAGAAAGCATAGTGCATCCAAAGTTTCATCGCCCATACGACTTCTTATTTTCGTTGCAAAAAGTCCGGCCGCAGAAAAGGCACGTTCGGACTCTACACTGGTTGGTTTGATTGTCATTAGAAAATCATACGCTCTTTGCAAAAAATCACCAAGTGTTCCTCCATTTTCAAACAATACCATTTCCTTTTGAATTTTCGCTGACAGCATCTCACATCGAATTTGCATCCTCGGAAAATGTGCTTGTTTTATAGCTTTATTGAGCTCGTCTGCAATAGTTAAAGGTTGTTCAAGAGAAAAGGAAAGAGATTCAGATTGAGAATCAGAAGAATCTGAAACAACTTCGGACTCATGAGCTGTTAGTGCTGTAGCTGGATTTGCAGCATCTAATCTTTCGAGTAACTCAACTATTATTTTTCGACATTTTACGGCAGATGGAACTGTTACGAGCGCTATTTCAGATTCGGACTGAACGTTTGTCCTACCATTATGTAAATACTGAAGTACACCACTGATATCTGTCCGCCTTTGTTGCATGCGAAGAATGAGAGCTGAATGCAATTTTTGACATATAACGTTGTTAGAATCTTTAAGTTTTTTTAACATAAAAGTTATAGCAACATCGGCTGTGAACAGACTAGCATCCCGACGACAAAGGGCCTCGACTGTTGCTTTTACTGGTACTAGAACACTAATGATATAAGATATAATTTTAAGCTCATCATTAGATAAAGCTAATGATTCACCTTCAGGTAGACTTATGTCTATCAATGCCTTTTGAATACAATTTTTTAATAAATAGATACGTTCAAGCATTGACAAAAGGCTGTTCCACCTAGTCTTGCAATCTTTTATTAAGAGTGATTTGCTTCCCAAATTCAGCCGCAACATATTTCTGCAAGATATCGTTTTTTGTTGGCGATCGTCTGAACATTACTATCAATTTTCGTACCTTTTTGATCACTGGAGCGGAATTTATCTCAGTAACATCACTTTGGTTTCCTCCATGCCTATGACCAAAATCGAGATTCAACCAATTCTTCGTTGTCAGATAAAATTTCATCGTCGTTACTCTCCGAAAAATCGTGTTCTACTTCTGATTGTTCAGTCTTCGTCGAATTGCTGATCTGTTTCTATATTTTGCTTTTGATATAGTACTTCAATTACGGCCAGTTGCACACCATGGGCAAAACATAATTGTTGATTTACAGGTAATAATCTCCCAACTTTTTTCATTACACTTGCTCCGTCAGTCATAATTCCGACGATATCTTTTCGCAAATCAAGTCCATATTCTGCGAGCTTTTGTTCTAGGAAGCTCAATACATTTATCTGCAGGCATTGATCCTGTTATTCGAATTAAGCCTAAGCTCCAGAACTGACAATTTTGAGCATGTAAATTAATATTCATGTACCGACGGTTACGTAGTGATGTCCATTCATCAAACGATAAGGAAAATCTCTCACCAACACCGAATTGTGGGTTTTTTTTGCCATCTATTTCCGTAATTAATGACTTCTTAATTTTTTTGCTGTAATCTACAACTATTTTGCGCACTGTGTTCACTGTGGTAGGTAAACTTTTGAATCCTGTTGCTTTAAGACCTGCACGTAAATCAGAAGAACGGCATATAACGTTAAATGAAATCCCATCAAGTGCGGTTAACCTTGCAAGTGTAGTAGGAAGTGATTTTTCTTCTCGTTCCAGCATCGGAAAATACTTGGTTAACGTTTTCTATTTTTTTGTTGGTGGTTCATCTGATGTGTTAGCCGAAGTAGTAGCTGTTGTGATGTTAATTTTATGGACGGAAAGTAGATGCGTATGGAGACCTTTCGTTGACCCACCCCCAATTTTTAGAATTTTTTTGCAGTCGGTATACTTACACATCGCTGTCTGTCCTTTTTCTTCTCGTAAAAAATGTTTCCAAACAGCAGAATTACTTTTCTTTTCATGGTCTATGTAAGAAGCCATTATATTTTTAAAATTTGTTGTTCAAATAGTGCGAATGATAATTTAATTAAATCTACACTTTAAAATAATCAAAAACAATAACACGTGAAAACAATTATATACTAATTACGTCTGAGCGCCAACAAAAAATTTTAAGAATATAATTACAAATTGAATATTGAAAAAAAAAAGTTCCAAGAATTTCGATTTTTAAAATTTATATATTTTAAGAATTTGAATGCAAAAAAAATTCCAAGTATTTTCTATATGACAAAATTCAAATCTCAACCGAAAAAATTTAAATTTGAAAATGTTCAACCAAAAACGATTGTTTTAAAGAATTTTTAAGGAAACGGTAAGGTATTTTTCCTTTTAGGCTTAAAAAGTCAAATCCCGGGATCAAGTGCTCGATCCCGGGATTTTGGGATTGCTAAAAATTGCGGGATCCCGGGATTACGAACCCTAGTATGCATTGTATCGTCAATGACTTGGTAACTTTTAAGAATCTAGCTTTTAGCTAATAAAATTTTTTTTTTAATAATTGATTCTTTTTATAGATCTTCATGTATTGTTTCTGTTTCCATTAAAAGTCTTCATTTTATATAGGAAAATAAATTTTAACAAAAGCAATTTTGATAAGTTCTCTCACTGAAGGAATTAATTTGTTCTTTTCCATTTATTTCCTGCTGATCAGAACATTTTCCGTTTAAATAAGACTAATTAGTTATTAGGTTAAAAGATTAATTATTTATTATGAAATATGGACTGTATATTAGCTTACTTTATCTGAATTAGATTATTTAATCCAATTCATCGTGGAGTATGGGCTTGATCACTTCTTAATGACATTATCCCTACACTGCATGGCTTTTTATATTTTTATATTCGTTTCAGCGAGAATATTATAAGTTAAAGAACAACAGTTTATTATATTGCATTGTATTATATTGTATTATATTGCAAATATAGCCAATACAATGTAATATGAGAGAACATATTCCGAGAACAAGAGCTAGACAGTTTTTATTCTAATAAGATAATTGTGTATCACCAGTGATACAATATGCAGTGTAGGGTTATTTTTCTTTATCAAACAAATTTTATTTTTTATAACAATTTAATTTAAAATGTATTCAATCACTATCACTTCTAACATTTTATATTTATACTTGTTAACTCATTTATTCTATAAGTTGTTTGGTGGATTTTTAATTTTCTAGTTGGTTGGAAGGTTTTGGCTGTGATCAATGAAATAAATTAACAAAATTAATTACGTATATTACTGATCTTTTTAATTTACCAAGTGCTGATTGAATGCTTTGTAATTTATTATTATTATTAGTATAAAGCGATGATTTACTAGTATCAGCGTTAATTAAATGATAATATAATCATTTTTCTGATAAATATATATTCAATAAAAAAATTTCATTTTATTGAATATAATATATTCAATATATGCTTCGCAGTAAAAGCTTATATTATCATTTAATTGTTTAATAATATTATTATTATTATTAATTGATTTGTTTGAGACTTTACTTGCATTATTTTAATAAAGTTCATATTATATCATTCTACCTTAATCGTATCTGCTCTTGCTTTATTTGACTACATTTCTAATAAGTAGGTAATTTAAACCACATTTATTGTTTATTCAATTGGATTTTATTTTATTATATTGAATCGTTTAGTTATAATTCCATTTTAGGTCGATTCTTGACTTTATGAGATTTTATTTGCTTTACTTTAAAAAATTTCATATTATATCACATTAATTTTTAATTTGCTTTATTATCTAATCAAATTAATGTGTTTTAAACTTTTAGTCCAATTGCATCTTTCAAACTCACCATGCTTTATCGCACATTTTAAAATTATTATACAATCCAAACTGTCTTTTTTTGATTATTCAGACTTTGTTCATTATTCATAGTATATTAGAAATTTTTTAATTTTGAAAATGTCTCTATTGAAATATTAGGATGTTATTGGATGTATTACCAGCCTTTTGCTGGTAATAATGTATTTAATGAAAAAAATTTCGACTATAAGATAATCCTATTAACAAAGACTATCTTATAGTCGAATTTCTTTTCATTAAATACATTATTCGCAGTAAAAGGCTTAAATTATCACTTTATAATAACAAAATATAAATTCATAATTTCAATATATATAAAAGACACTGTTTAAACAATTAAATAAAATTATCACCACTTCAAATTTAACCAAGAACTCAATTTTTTTAAATTAATGATCCTTAAATTTTACCTACAAATGTAGTTATACTCTATCGAATAATGTTTCTACTTAAAAGAAAAATTCATTTCCCATTACTTGTAATGATTGTACTCTATATTCTAATACAAGGTCGGAGATCGTCTCAGAATGATATTGGACTGTGATGAGCGCCTTTTAAGCTTTGAAAAAAGTATTGATGCAAATGGTTTGGGGGAATCAGAGCACAACTTTTCTAAATTGGGTTTGAAAGCATAAATTATGTAATGATAATTATCGAACATAATTAAAATAGATTTCTCTTTTGCCAATGTTTGTTCAAATGGCAAATCACTCTATCCAGCTGTTTCAGCCGTCTATGGACATTCAGAAGTGTGCATTGTTTATCTTGGAACACCAGTGGACGGTTGAGCGCTCAATATTTCATATTTAGTTATAACTCTATCAATGTTGATTTTCTTTAGGTTCCATTTTGAATTACTTTTATTTTATGAAACCTCCAAGTTTCATTTGGATTAGCAATCAGGTCTGTATGATTTGGTGCGTTGCAATACTTTATTATTCGTATAAATTAATTTCTTTTCTCAAAAACTCTGTTCCCGGCATTATTTACTATTATTCAGAAAGAGTTTTTATTCTTAATATCGGGGCTGCAGTTGTGATAATGAGTTTGAATTTTGTTACTGCAAAATGCATTTAACATTGATTGATCTCAGATTGGTCTGTAAGGTTATTTATTTTGATAGTTCCTCACTGTTATAATGACATGGATATGTTGAAATGTTATTATTGTTGTTATTATTATTATTATTATTATTATTATTATTATTATTATTATTATTATTATTATTATTATTATTATTATTATTATTATTATTATTATTATTATTATTATTATTATTATTATCATTATTGATAATGATATTGATATTAATATTACTATTGATATCATTATTATTATTGATATTAGTATTATTATTGATATTAGTATTGTTATTGATATTATTATTTTTATTATCATTACTTCTTAGTTTTACTAATACAAAAATTCGTAGATGCTAAATATTAATTTAATTCGATTATAGTATTTGCTGGTGCCTGTTCTACTCAGGATTTGATTTTATAATCATGCTTTTGAATTTTTGTCATAATTGCGTGGTGTGTGTATAAATGTATCAGTCGTATTTATCCTCATTAAATTTTATTTGTCTTTATAAGTATAAATATGATTAAAGAAAGCCATATTTGAGCAATAATATTATCTACTTACTTTTGAAATTTGTTTATGAAATCCATTATGGTACAGAATATTGTCATAAGTAAAATAGAAAAAGGCTTAAAATTATTCGTAACATCACATTACAAGAACTACATTAAATTTAAAATACAAAATTTTCATCGTTAATCGTTGTACAAAAGCTAAATATGATTGGTTAGTATCTTTCCATTGGTTATACACCTGTTTGCAGTGACCAAACGCATCTATAATGTAAAAATAAAATCAATGCGTGTATATTATATAAATATACAAACTTACCTGTGTGTTGAATTTTAGCGTTGCAAGGAGAAAGTGTTAGAAAAAATAAACTGACACACGCAAACACAGAGCTGATTTAAACGAGTTTTCACGCTTGTGCTAGTCATGTCACAAACTCCAGGTGCCAGTGAACTTAGATTTTTTAAGAAGTCGAATTATTGGACAATGTGAGGCAGAAAGATAAAATAGAAACGTTGTGGCTGCTTTTCACGTGTCTCTATCGACAGTGAACAACAACAGCTTCTATATCTGTGTGCACTGCATTATTTAAAGAGGTTGGGATACAATGGCAGAGCTACATGACGAAAGTCACTTCTGAAATCCAAAAATATTGCCAATCGATTTTTCTTTACTTCTGGGAACGTGTTATCTTTAGTGATTAGAGTTCCTTTCAACAGTTCTTCATCAGTGATCTAAACCAACATAAGCTGTAAGCCCTTCAAGTGGAATGGAAAACAATTCTCAAAGAAACTATCCCTAAATTTAAACATCCAATGCCACGACGTTTAACTGCTCTTTTTAACCCTAAGGGAAAATCTAAAAGATATTGGAGAGCGAAATATAGGCGATTTTCGTGGATAACAATTATTGTGCTCATTTACCAATGAAAATGCACGGTATATTATCAAATGAACAGGTTAGTGGGTTATGAAATTATTGTTATTAGTACAAATGGTATATATCAATCTTCGATTAAGATAATGTAGTGACTATATATGTCCACGAGAAAAAATATTGACCAACAGTTTACATAAACAAATCTAATATTTAAATATGTGTATATGGTTAAGTACAATATTCAAGTAGAGACGCTGGTGAACGTAATGATGAAGACAGTGCGATTCCGAAAACCTTATAAACAGCCTGTCGTTGCTAATAAAATAATAGTCCACCGTGAAAGTGCTAAACAAGTCACTTTGGTAGGTTATATTTTTTACAACCTTCATGACTGAATGTTGGATTTAGTTAAATTGATATTGGTATGTTAGAGTGTATTTTGAATAATATAGTCAAAGATAAGCGTGAAGTCGAAATCGAGTGTGGCAATTCAAAGAGGTTTCATTTTCGCGTACGACGATACTATTGAATGTTTTGACAAATTGAGTCTTTTTGACATTGGATTTTGACGTGCTTTGGAAGTTTTATAGAATTTTGTTCTCGGGATGTAACTCTCTTTGTTAATACATTCAGGAAGGTCGTTCATTTTTTAGACTTGATTGTTGTTAAAACCCTTTAGATATGTTTTAAATAAGATTTCTTCAAATTCCTTGGTTGCAAATCTTCTGAAATTGCACATTGCAAAGATTGTTCAAACAGGTTATTCAGTGTTATAGGGATGAGCCCATCATGAAAAATGAAAGCTAAAATTGCCGAGGTTTGGTTGTGAATAGCACGACTTTGGTGTTGGTAATCTCTTTAGCAACTCTAGCGTAACGATACTTTCGGGGTTCCAAGTTAATAAATTGTTACCTTGTCATAACTACTTGTCATTATTACCATTTTGGTAATGTGACCAGGTGGGCTCTTTCAGGAATATTTATTCTTTCCGAGTTCTTTGACTATATTAAATTACTTTATGATTTCTCTGTATTGGTGTTATTCATTGAAAACTCATTTGATAAATTTTTATTAGCAATTTGTTTTAATTTATCAGTTCTAAATGAATGTAAGTGAAACTACTTTTCGAATTTTTAAAACTGCCTTACCATCATTGTTTTATTCTGACAGTTTCCCCAATCCTTTTCGAAAATGTTGAGAATTGTTCTCCTTACTTTACCGTTTAGACTCTTTTAACCAATTGCTCTATAATTCTTGATTTTCTGCCTTTCCTAGTATCACTACATTTCCTAATTTCACTACATGAATTTGACTATATTCATATTCCTAGCAAACCTTACCATTCTAGTTTTAGTTTAAAGGGCAGTTACTCTACCGGGACTCCATTAATGAACTATAAAATCGCAATGTACTATGCGTTTTAGTGCTTGTGGCTGAACCTGTAGATAGGTAATCCAAGAAAACGAAATCACTCAAGTCTTTTTCAATAAGATTAGTTTTTGTTGTCCAATTAAAACATTTAAAGCTAAAATAATAATATTTTTAACAGATAAAGCTTATTGAAACAAAACTGAAGACAGATGTAATAACTTTAAATTTATTGCATGAATAACATAACCTTCAACAATTACTATTACAGAATTAAATATTTATTTAATTATAAATGGGTTAGGCAGAAAATTATAAAATTCTCGCATTCTGTCTCGCATAGTACCGTCAATTTGGCGAAATACAAAACTTGTGTGAATATCGTTCAACGATTTCTTACCACTCTGTTAATGTGGGGTGAATAAATATTTCTCAGAGCTTAATGAGTCATACGAAGAGAAATTCTATGAATTTTAGAATTTGTCTGTGTGCATCAACGATATTTTGAAAATTTTATTTATTCCTTTTCAAATTGGATTTTCTACGAATATTCATAGTCTAAATATTAATCACTATTATCGCTTAAGCCTTAAGCATTAGGTGTTATCCCGAATTTATGATTTAACTTATTTTTCGGTTGCATAAAAATAATATAATGTGAATTAATTAGAATATAAAAGGTGTCATGAATTAATTAAAATTTAGTTAAAAAGTAATAAAATTGAATTACAGACTAAGAAGTAGCATATTTTAGGGAAAAGATTGGAACTAATGTATTTGTTATATTTATTAAAAGTTGGTTAATTTCATAAATCAACGTCATAAAGAAAACAAAAGTCTTGATAATTGAAAGATTAAAATTGATATGTATAAGGTTTAAGTGGATTATGTCACGAAATTGAAGGAGAAAAGATAAAATTCTAAACGGTGAATGATGTGTAACTACTGTATGTTAACTAAATAATTCAGAATAAAAATTACCGGCTTGGTTGAAGAGCAAGTGGAAGCAAGTAAAATTTACCGGTCGGATTGAAAAGAAACCTTTAAACTTGTTATTGATTTTAAGAAATACTGTGAAATTACTTGTAATTGAGTCACTATAATAATATAATAATTGAGTCAAAATATAACTTCTACAATTTGTAGGGTTGTATCTATTAATAAAAGGGAATGACGTTACATTTATCCTACTGAATTTATCTGAAAACCCACAATTTATTTTCATTTCATTTTGATGTATTTTCACTGATTTTCATGGAAATTTATTGCATAAGTCTTATCAAATTATTTTCCATCTTTTGATATTGTGAATTTAATTATGGATCTTTCACATATAGTCTTTTCACATTTTTTGTTTTTCTTTAAATTTTTATTTATTCTTATGTTTTCCTAGTCTTCTCAAATACGATACTCATAGCTACACTGATGCTTGAAACCTGATGTGTTATATGACTTTAATTAAACATGTTTATTTATTCCATTTTTGACACATTAAAGTTAATCGAAAGTTTGAGTTCAATTACAACAATAGGTTTCTTTATAAAATTATTGAAATCTTCATCATTATTGTTGTGGAATAAAGTCGTTTAAAGTAGCTCAAAAGAAATTGAAAGTTCAAAGGAACGAGCAAATCGATAAAATGCAAAAGTCATAAAGATGGTGGGTCACAGGTAATCCATATTTTACTCGTTCGTGTCGTTTCCGACGCAACCTAAGATGCAACAACTCGCTTGACCATCTGACACCTGTAGAGTGATCAACGTTATTAATGTGTCGCTTGTATGAATACTCGCGAGAAGTAAGCGTACCTCTATACACTATAATCGTTGAGCATTCGAATGGGTTCGCGGCCTGTTGATAGAAGGCCTGTGCCCGTCTTCAGTTGGGTCACTTTTTATAATTCTCTCATGATGTGAACTTTGGGATATTTACCTTCCCATGACATATTTCTCATATTGTAGCGTGAGTCAATATTAGCCGATGGAAATCAATACACTTGAATTGGGAACGAGAATGAATTACATACGAATTTATTAATATATACGTGTAACAGTAGTATTATAGTTAACCAATCTGAAATTAGAAATTTATTTGATCTTCTGAAACTCAGTTTTCTTTGCGGGCTCGTTGTCGGAAACGTTCGAGTTTGCCTGACTTTTTATATTTTGTGATCTTAAGTGGATTGAAGGTGGATGAGTTATTCGGAACTTGCAGAGGTCTTGCTGGCTTCGTTAGGACTTGTTCCACCAAGTGTCTATCGGTCAGCTCCTGGTGTCCTCGAGCCTCATGCTGCTTGAGCTGCATTTTAAGGACTTGTATCTCCAACTTGTCCTGCGCCGCTTGTAATTGTAGCGTCTTGAGCTGCTGGAGACGTTTCCGCATCACCTCAAGACAGAACCACGCCCTTCCATCTTCCTTACTTGTTCCTTGAACGCCTTCGCTCGGTTACAAAGCACTTTTATTAGTTGGCAAATATATTTTATCTTGATTGTAGTGGTTTGATTAGGTATGTTTAGGCATTTTTAAATTCAGTTTATCGGAAAGGAATAAAGTAGATAGTTGTTAATTTTAATAAATGACTAGTTGTCTTTTTCCCAAGAAGAGAAAGTCTGATGATTAACAACAGTTCGTCATTGTATTTTGTGAAGATTTTTTGTCAATGAGTTTTTACCGCTCATTTCTCTCAGCCAACTGGATGTTTCGGAAGCAAGCTCTTAGTGTTTCAAAACATAAATAAGTAGAGTACTGTAAGTTTGAGTATAGATTTTTGGTAAGTTGTTGGTATGCGCTACAAGTCATTTACATTATAGAAATTGAAAATTGTTCATCACCCATTGCTCATGGACTCTAATGTGATGAACATTTAGTCTTGTGTATACAGACTTTGGAACCACTAACAAACTGAAAGATTGTCTCAGTTTACGATCTACCTATATACTGAGCTATACTGAGCTTACCTGTTGCAAGCAGAGTACGGAGCTAGCCAAGCGCATCCCATGTAGACAACGCCAGCTACTAGTCGTCGTCCACACGGGTCACAAGAAGTATACCGATAAACGACATAGTAAAACTACTGAACAAATCAAATCTAATTAAACTATGAATCACGGTTTTATTTACATAAACTATCATTTGCTTGACTCCAACTGTATAAGCCAACAAAGCATGCTCTCAAGTTTGACTGTTTTTTGAAATATCAGCTTCAGATTCACAAATAATCATCAGACCTTTTCCTTTTCGATGAAGAGCTGTTGCATTCACTGGCTGCTTAACAAGCACCGTATTACAACATTTGATTGCAGATGGCCCCTGGTTTAATTTCAAATTACAATGAGCAATATTCAAATATAATTTCACAACATGACCCAACGAATATTCGCCTCGTCACCAGTCTCTAACGGCATAGCATGTAATATATCCAATCCTCGTAAATATTCACAAAGCGGAATTTCATAAGGTTTGTTTCGAACAATAGCATAGAGCTGAATCCATTTGTCCTTGATATGATTTTTCTAATGCTGCCTTTGATTTTGCTGAATACGCTTTCTATTGAATTGAGGAATGGGCTATATGGTGGCAGGTGTTCGATGTAATTATTTGGAGATAATGCTCCCTGTTTTCTGTAGCTCAAGGTACAGCTGTCTGATTCTGAATCAAAAGTTTTTCCTTCATAATTTTTTAATAATTTGAAAATAATAATATGTTAATTAATGATAAATTTCGAGGAAAAAACGCATGCATTTTTCATTATGTGTTTTGTGTTGGTATGTTAAATTATGTTTCTGTCACTTTCTCAATTCCTATAATAAATATGTTAAATTTCGGAACATTAAATTTTTGCACAAATGTAAGTAAATTCCTATACTATAAATTTATTGATTTTTGAAGATTATAGACTATGGTAAATTTTGGAATTAGGTGTAATTATATTTTGATTTTTATTCCTAATTATTTATATTATTTTTTATTTATATTATTTTTAAAAATATAATTTTTAAAAGAAAGTATTCTCAAGGTCAACAACGGCTAATCAGATTGGTGATTTTACTGATCTCTTTCTTAGTGTTGTATGTTTGTTTATGATGAGAAAACTCTCTTTAAATCTAACAATTTTTTTGGAAGTTGTTACTCGCTAAGATTTCGAAAAAATATATTTTTTCATTCCTTTCTTGGTTGACATTGTTGGAGATGTCTGTATACCAAGGATTTTCCAGCAGTATCTAGATTAGGAATTCTCAACCATTGTGCCACGAAATTTTAGATATATAATATATTATTAAAAGTATTCTTATTATTAACTTGTAATTAATCCTTAATAAACGTTTTGTTGTTTTTTTAGTACATATTATTTTATTTGGCACATTTAAAATTTTTATCATAAACTATTTTACGCAGTGTGTTATAGGTAAGTAAATAATTTTTAAACTTATCTTTTTTGTTGGGTTTTTAATGCAAGTCGGTGCTACGATCTGACTCCTTTGTGTTCTTTTCCAAATGAATAAATAAACAAATAACCCAACACAAAATATTTATTGACACTGACGCAGTTACACTTTTACACTTGTATTAGTTTACTCACACTTGATACAATCAGGTTTTGTCTGCACTTTTCAATTGCCAACAAATCTCACGCAGGGGTAGATCTTCCAACGGGAGATATCCCTTTCTGGTACGTTCGATTTTTTAAATGGTTTACTTTCGACTAACTTTAATATTTCCTTTTTCACTCTCGTCAACTTCTGTTTTCTTTTCTTCAACCAACTGGCATTTTGTTTTCTTGTCAGTTGCTTTTATACTCGCTTGTTAATTGATTTTATTTTTGCCAATTATTTTTGGTTCTATTTCCCCCGGGCTTCCTCTTGGAGGTCTAATTTAATTGAAGGGAATTTGCTCATTCCCTTTGACGGCGCTTTTTATCCGGCTAAATTAATTGCCTTCCCGAAATTGGATTTCTCAATTCGCTCGGGTTTTCCATTGTATCGGGTTTCCCATTAGCTCGGGTTCTCCATTAGCTCGGGTTTCCCATTAGCTCGGGTTTTCCATTAGTTAATTAATTTTTAATTAATTTTTGTTTTTTGTAATTTATTCCTTTTAGGGACCCCCCATTGATTTTATTTTATTATAGCTGAACTCGTCTCATTATTCAGCATCCGCCCATACCAG
Organism: Schmidtea polychroa; assembly: GCA_959609185.1. Classification (NCBI taxonomy): domain Eukaryota; kingdom Metazoa; phylum Platyhelminthes; order Tricladida; family Dugesiidae; genus Schmidtea; species Schmidtea polychroa. Next base: position 15,813 of record CAUHTR010003748.1, on the reverse strand, counting down.
TTTCCCCCAGAAAATATTCATTTTTAAAATTTTTGATTTTTAATTAATATTTTGTACTTTAAATTTTTATTTTGAATTTGGTGTTTTTATCAATTTTCACCTCATTTTTGTGCCTCTCTTGTTGAACCCCAACATATCTCCCCCCTTTTATTTAGATTCGACCTCGAATCTGCATGTATATAATAAGTCTAATTTACCATTATAAATAATAATGTTACTAATAACAATAATAATGACGATAACAATACTACCGATAATACTAATAATCATAATAATTAATAATGATGATGATAATAATTGTAATATTGGTCACAGTTGTGTATCGGGCATCATAATATTTGTATGTACATGATGAAATGCACTGTGCAGTGTATACAGTATGATATCAAGTTGGGTTCATCACAGATAGTTGCTTAGCTATTTATTTTAATAATAATAATAATAATAATAATAATAATAATAATAATAATAATAACAATAACAACAATAACAATAACAATAATAATAACAATAATAATAATAACAATAACAACAATAACAATAATAACAATAATTATTATATCTAATTATTATATCTAATTCTTATATTATGATTTTTTTTTTTGAATAATAATAATAATAATAATAATAATAATAATAATAATACTGATAATAATTCCTAATGATCACAATAATAAGGATAATAACAATAATAATAATAATAATAATAATAGTAATAATAATAATAATAATAATAATAATAATAATAATAATAATAATAATAATAATTATTATATCAATTTTTCTTTTTCTTGCTATTTCGTAAATCTCGATAATGTCAGTCTTTGTTAATTCAATTTGTAAAATGTTTCTAATAAATTTATTTGTTGAGAATCTCAATAATGTCGGTCTTCGTTAATTCAATTTGTAAAATATTTCTAATAAATTTATTTGTTGAGAATCTCAATAATGTCAGTCTTCGTTAATTCAATTTGTAAAATATTTCTAATAAATTTATTTGTTGGGAGTTTTCTCTGTCAACTCTCCTTTAATTGATTCCGTAACCACTGTGGCGTTGATCAATTTATGATAATATTAGATTACTGGGACTCTTCAGAGTTAATGAATTTATTTCGTTATAGAATTTTCATCCAAAAATAATTTGCTTTAAACGGAATATCAACGAAAAGTAAATTGTTCTGATTGGCTGTTTTTTTTCCATTAATAGGTAAGAAATTTTTATTTCTCCTACATAATTTTATTTTTTTCATTCAGGAAATATTTAACAAAATGAGAAAAAGATTATTACTGGAATCAATGTTCTGGGGGTGCATTCAATTCTAATACGTTTACCAAATTATGCTACTTGAGAAGCAACCAAAAATTACTTTGGAATCCATTAATCACTAAGAAAACACGGCGAATTATGTGACGTAGCCTTGATTGTTGGTCAAAAAAATCTTAGTCCGTAGAATTGTGTTATCTGCATGTAGTCATTATTTTAAAGCTATGTTTACTGGCGAATTATCTGAATCACTACAAAATGAAGTAATTAAATATTTGGTTATCTTTATCAAACGATATTAGGTAACATTAAGGGATATCGATGAACGTGCTGTTGAAGTATTGGTACATCTCATATTGTTATTGAAGAGTGGAATGTACCGTGTTTACTACCAGCTGCTTGTTTATTACAATTATCAGAAATTTAAGATGTTTGTTGTGAATTTTTAAAACAGCAGCTTGATCCATCTAATTGCTTAGGTATCCAAGCCTTTGCTGACACTCATGCTTGTAATGACTTATTAACCATTGCTGATAAATTTGCACACCATAATTTTCAAGTACACTTTATTTATTATTACCTCAAGATCGTCCTCTTATGCAGGTGTATAAATTTTTTTTTTAATATAAACTTATATCGATTATTTATTATATTGTGTAAAATAACTTTCAGATTCTTTGATGATTTAATACAATAAATTGAAACATATACTTAAAATTAATTATCGCAATTGTCACTGTATTAACTGGAAATCGAAAATCTATTTCCAACTTAAAATGGTGCGTCGAAACATGAATATTGTTGATTTCAAAGCGAATATGAAACCATGAAGTATGTAGATATTAATTAATATAATTTTGTTGATTTTTACACTATTTGAAATTCAATTGTCATGGGCCAATTTATAAAATTATATTTAGTTATCAAAGCAAAATAGTCTATACTCAAGTTTTATGCCTAGATATAAATAAATAGTTTTGGATAAATAAATATAGATATAGAGACACCGAGATACACAGAGAAACTTATAACCAAATGTAGATTTAGATACAATATAGTTCCATTTATTCATAAACGATTTCAATGGAAAAATCAATGACTACTGACAACCACACATTTCCAATTGTTGTCCAGGGTAGCCAAACTCCGACAATTGGAAATGTGTTTGTTGTTATACACAATAATAAGTTTATTTATTTATTTAATCATTTATTTACTCTCAATTATTTACTTATTTATTCTTATTTTGGGGTCTAACTGATGCGCTGCCAATAAATACATGAGACAAAATCGAGTTCACAATTATTTATTTTATAAATACAATATATAAAAATTAATCCATCTTTATTTCTAATCGTTTCGTTTCATGCCGATATCGTATTATTGTTTCTTCGCGTTCATATACTACACCATTGACAGTGACAGTGTCTCCGACATCAATGTTCGAAGTTGTTTTTCTCTTTTTGGATTTTCTACATTCTGGCATTGGACCATATTCAAGTGTTGGATGTATCCTTATCATCGAAATGCTTTCCATTAATGCGACACATTCTTCCGCAATTTCTAAGAATGATTCATTGGCCCACTTCAATTGAATCAATGGATTTTCACTATCCATCGTCACATTCTCCTTCAATGGGTTTTCACTATCCATCGTCACATTCTCCTCGAATGTTAAATCAATTTCTTCAGATTCCATTACATCTTCAATTGGAATTTGCGTTAGTTTTTCTGGTATTTCAGTTGATGTTGATTCAATTTCCCTGAAGCTTTTATATTCATCCCACGAATATCGCTTTGACGGTTGATTTTTGGGCATCGGTATGTCATCAATTCATTGACTTTCCACTTTCTGGTATACCTTGCGTATACTTTTCACGTCCTCGAGAGCCGAATGAATACTCATCTGAGTCTGTTCTTCACATATTTCTTTCACCACTGTTTGTAGTTTGAACCATTCTCCCCTTATGGTTACTCCCATGTTCTGAAGTATTGGTGCTGCTGCTAGATCTCGAATGCCGTACAATTTTTCACTCCATATCCCCAAGTATTGTAATTCTGCATGCAAATCATGGCCGATCAATATCTTGCCTACTGTCAAGCGTTGAATCTCTTTCATTGCCACATATTGATCACATTGGTTCCTGCTGGCCACTTCTGTAATTCCATGGATCCTTGAATTAAAATGTCGGATTTTTCCTCTTGGAGTGAGGTATACATCTTTTACTACTTTCCCATAATAATTCATAATTGCTATTGCTAAAGGGACCATTTTCCCTTGCTCTGATGTGCCATATTCAGCATCAATGAATAATATTCTACTGCGGATTTCTTCTAGATCCATTTCTTTTCTGAGAAACGACATTTTCTTTTTCAACATTTCCTTTGAAATTTTCAATAACATTGGGTCTTCTTCTTCCATTAAATGTATCTGTGGTACCTTCATCCGCTTCATTCTCAGTTCTGATTTCCACCACCAACGTTGTCTCCTCATTCGCTGCTCGTAGTGTTCTCCACATGAAGTCCTTCTGCAGCTTCCATGATGTGAATTTTCGGAGTTGCCACCATATTGTATTATCGTTCTTCAGCACTTCCACTGTGCCTCTGATCACGTGTATGTGATATTCTTCCTTCTGAGACAACTCAATTTCATCTGTCAATTTCAATTCCGAATTTCTCCTTATTGTAAACATTCGTATCTTCATTCTTCTGTCATCTATCCGCAAATAATTTGGAATTTGTAAATTTTCATTGATTTGGTATAATTGTTGGCTGGCATGATTTTTCTGCATCTTGAAGTAACTGTCGTAGGTGGATCTTGCCCATTGTACTTGTTCCATTTTTTTTCTACAATAGTTATATAATTAAAATTTGAAGTTAATTTAATTTTAACACTAGGGTTGAGATGAGGTACCCAAAGGATACCGTCCCACCGACTAGTTATATAAATAAATAATAATAATTACCGTTTAGTTAATTTGTTGATATATTATTTTTTTTTATCAAAATTAATGGAGTTTAATGGATTTTACCCTCTTTTAATACCCTTATGAAAATTCCCTTAACCCCGTTTTTCTCTCCCCCTTAACACAGCGCTAACCAATCAAATTGATTCTTTCCGTTGACATTGAAAAGTGCAGATTCACAAGTAAAATAAAATGAAATATTGATCATATCCATAATGAAATAAAATATTAATAATATCCATAAAATATTTGTACTATATTACTACTACTACTTTATCAATTTTTGCATGCAAAGTATTTATGTCTTACTACACAAATGTTTCTTCATAAACGATCCAAGGTCTCGCAATCTCGGATCGATTCGTAGAAGGTTTGGGTATTGTTCGAAATTCAATTAGCACAATGATAATGAGAATAATGAGAGAGATTGTTATAATGAGAGTAGTTATTAATAATGTGACACACACAATTTCACTGTCAGTTTTTAATGACGATATGGTTTTGTTATTAGTCATTGACTCATTGATGCTAGAAAAGATGATTACGTTGGCAGAGCTAGGGGTTCGGTTGGACTGATTTGATTTGTTTCGATTTCCATACTGCGAGTTGATAGATGGAATTTGCACAATTTTATTTTCCACTAATGTTAATTGCCATAAATTTGAAAATAGAGAACGTCTATAGTATTTTATTTTAATGAACACAAATTTTGACGTCGATATTGGTGAACGTTGACGAAAAGTTAATATTTGAGATTTATTTTTTCCATTTAATATCGATTGAATTTTTCCATAATAATATAAAATAGCTTTTTGATTGGGCTCCGCTGGTCGGGTAACATTCACTAATTGATTGAAAATATGAAAAGTAACCCGATTTGTTTCATTAACTAATCGTATCATATGTTGACTAGAGTGTATTCTGATCCATTGACTATCAATTTCAGTTCCGTTTTCATATAAAGATTTTTCTTAATAATGAATCAGAATATTATAGTTATGATGTAATTTTAAATTTACATACTTTATAAAGGGTTTTCTGCTATTCAATGTATCTATCGCATAATTTTGAAAAACTGCTTTTACTTGTTGGGATTCCTGGGGTTCCCAATATATGTCAATTCCATTTACCAGTGGTTCAATTGATACTCGATTATGTAATCTCTTTGTCCAAATATTAATACGTATAAGATTTTGTATTTTTGTATTATTACTTTTCGAATCCAATTGCGTAATTAACCAAGGGTATTCATAATTCATTGTTAATTGTCTAGCCACATAAATATTTTTGGTGCTGTTCAAATTTATTGGGGGTTCAAAATAGTTTATTAGATTATTTATCTCTATTTCTTCTGCTCCTCCAGCATAATAAACCCAAACTATTTGAGTACATGTTGAATAAATATGAATTTTGTCTAATAATACAACTGTATTAGTTGCATATAACGGGAATACTCTCACTGCATTTACTGACATTATATTGATAATCATTACTGTTGTAATCAATAAAACTTTATTGATGTAACTCAATGGAGCAGGGTTTTTTGTAAACTTTTGTTTAATTACTGGGTTCCCTGCATCTTTATTTGGTTTTGATCTCAATGGATAACGTGATTCATCTTCTATTATCTTCTTGCATCTATTTACATGAACAATGATTGTCCCAGCCTTTTTATTGTTTTGTGGACGCAATTTTAAGTTAGTCTCTGTCGTATCACACACTAGATATGGTCCTTTAATTAGTTTTCCAGTTCTCAGATCAAGAGAGATTCCATGTAGTTGCTCCATGACATCCATGCCAATAAGACATTTTACAGGACTTTTTCTCATCACTGATACCCAATGAATTATTTCTTGCTCTCCAATTATCAGTTTAACTTCTAATTTTCCAACAATATTTAGTGCATTATGTGACATTGATTTAACAATGTGATTCGTTGGTTTTATTTTGGCTTTCTCCTGATACGTCAAGAAACTTTCCGCTACTATAGTATGACTTGAGCCTGAGTCTAATAAAGCTTCCACTTTTCTCTTGTTAAACTGTATGTTTATTCGAGGTTGTTTTCCTCCTACTACTGTTGTCATTAGTGCATAGCTGCATGGTAGACCAAGCATATTCTTTCTTTCAATTTCAGCACTCGTTGGTTCAATCTTCTCTAATTCGATTGTGATATTATCTACAGGTTTCATTTCTTTTAATTGTTCATTTGGATATATTGGTGCTGTTGGTCTAAATGTCGGGGTATACCATCTACTAAGAGTATCAATCCCGCTTAATTTTGGCATTGGTTCAAGCAAGAACCTGGACTCTGGCTCTATTTTACTCTTTATTACACTTTTTCGAAAGCATTTATACTCCGATTCCCCGTTGTTGTTATCATCATTATGATCGTCGTTTTTATCTTCCGACTGACACGTCGATTCCTCACTTTTTCGGCCATTTCTTAATTGTGCCCTTACTCTTGCCATTTCTTTAAATTGATGATCTGTAATAAAGAATCTAGCCAACAATGGAATACAACCAATAACTAATTTCCATGACCATCCCGATATTGCGTATATTCGATGTACTGACAACATTTGCGACACTACCACCTTTTCCGTTATCATAATCACGTAAATTCCAATTAAACCTGCACATGCTTGTCCCAAAAACATGAACTTGCCCCAAATCTTTTCCATCGTTTTATATGTAGCTCGTTTGAAATGATCAGGTGTTAGCAAATTTTCGTAATTTACTGTTCCTTCTCCATTCGGTAATACTGTGTCAATCATTTCTGAAATTATCCGTTCCTTTTTGGATGGAAACAACAAATTCCTTTGAGCTTCTTCGATATCTTCGCTTGCATACAAGCCCATTTGTGCCATTTTGTTTAGTGATGTGAAATTTATCAGGTATTCTAAATTTGTTAATTCTAGTTTGTCTGGAGTCTTGACCCCACGATAATCTGGTAAGGCTATCCATGAATCTGTAGCTAATCGGTATAAAGGGGCTAATAATCGATTGCATTGCAAAAGTTTTGGTTTAGTTTGTTCATCAAGCAAGATTCTAGTTATCGGTTCCATAAATCGTACCTTTCCCCCAAAGCTTACTGGTAATTCATTCGTACATTTTTCGTATTTCGCAATTTTCACTGTGACTTCTTTGCATTTGTAACTGTGTAATGCTTCTCCAAATATTCTCGCAAACACTCCATTTTCTGATATTAGCATAGGTGCTACTAAATTTGGATTCGTAATTGCCATCGCCATCCGATTTCGGAGAATCTCTTTATTCAACTTACAATCGTTCAGAATCATTTCTCTATATACATTTTCCATGATGTTTTGACTAAAATGAAACAAATAATCAATTTTATTATTAAAATAATGAGTAAGTTTAATGTCATCTCTGTGAATTTTAATTTTTGCTTCTTCCACAACATTTCTAGACACGTAAACACCTTTATAATTTGTTACATATACCATTCGACCACATTTATTTGTGATTTCCTTTTTTATAAATCGCATTCCATCTGCTGGTAACGTAGACATTAAAACTGTTCCCATTTGCTTTGTCCATACTGGGGTTGATTTAATGGTATTATTTGGTCTATAATTCATATTGAAATTATCTGGTTTATCTCTAAACTGTTCTCCTACTAGCTCTTTAAAGTTCATAGTTTTTAAGTGCGCTAAATTACACTTATTTGTTTCTACATTAACACAAGAATCGATTCCCCTGTTTGACAATGTGTTTGTTTCATATTACAGAATGGATGAGTTTGTAATTTTCCCGTATCATCATCGAAAGCTCCTTCGAACTCTCTCAACTCCGTGAGATACTCTTCTAGTACCACTGTTTGCTGAATAATTTTACCGTTCATTTTATATGGTTCACCTTCACAGTCGCCATTTGCTTTCATAGCTCCCTTTACAATTATTGTTTCTCGTATTCTATGGTTCAATTTTGCCTTTAAACGAATTTCTGGACTTATTTTTAATTCTCCTGTTTGAAATGCTGCTAGACAGTTTTCTGGAAGCACCTCGACTGGCCTAGGTATCGCATGCATTTTTATGAGTGACGTATGGCTCCATTTACCACAATAGAATACAAATGTTGTATGTTTGACAATACACTCTCTCACTTGAGTTCTTCGCAGATCAGACTCTTGATACACATAATATTTTACGTCATTTTCTATTTTTAAACTGCTCGGATACGCACCTGGGCATTCCGACATATCTACTACCGAATAAACTTTTCCCATTTCAGTTTGGGAACAATCGTACGCAACTAAAGATGATGTCTGTGTAATTATTGCACAAAACGTAATCACCATAAACATCGCCCATGGAAATATCATAGTTTTTCTTAGTTCTGGCTTAACTCTTTCATTTACTCGTCTTTGGGGTGGACTCATTTCTTGCTTCTCATTTTTCTTTTCTGTTAGAGATGAACACAGTGTTTTCCAACCACCTTTTTCGTTTACCCAGCTCATTAAATATTCGTTTACTAGCCGGGCAGCGATGTCTATCAAATTCTCTAACTTGTCTGACCTTGCGAACGTATGCGTTCCAATTTCTAAAACAACATAAGTTAAAGCTATTATTATAACTTCCTTATTAATTTCATTTTTTGCCAAATTTTCAATTACTGATCTCTCGCAAAATGTATTCTCTTCGCCAAATTTCTGCATCACTTCAGGAAGCCTATTCTTCATCTCTTTAACTATTTCTTTCAGTTCATCATCTACCTCTATTTCTATGTCGAACATTGGATATACTGCTTTAACGAGATGTTTCAACATTTTCTTAGTTTCGTCGACGTCCTGTTCTAGCCTCACTAAATATTTCTTTATTTCATATAAAGTTCTAACTTTCTTATTTTTGATTTCACCGTTTATTTCGCCTTCAGGTACAAGTGGCTCTCCTTGTACGTCTGGTTCTGTGGACTGATCTTTGTTATCAGGATCTTTTTGCTCATTATCACTTACGATTTCATCAATTTCTCTATTTCCTTCAACTTGTTCACCCTGATCCTCTGTGTCAGGCTTGTTAGACTCAATATTTGCTTCTAAACTCACTCCCTTTACTACGACTATATGGTTCACTAAATATCCCACTCGTCCATCTCGGATCAAATATCCATTTTCATCCAGCTCTTGTGGTACACACCCGCAATCATATAGGTATTCATCATCGTCAAGTTCTTCACCTTTGTACATTACTATAATAATTCCATCTTTTCCCAGCGTTTCAGCCGCTCTCTTCCGCAATTTTCGGACCTTTGCACACCAATGCTCATCTACATATTCCGTTTTGCCATATCCCTCATAATCTAATGCTATCAAAAATGGCTTTAACTCTACTCTTGCCTTTCTGAGCTCCTTGCCCAATCTTTGCAATAAACTTCTTAATAACTTGGCATATCTGGTTTTCACATGTAAATATGGTCGTATTGCATTCACTATTTTTAGTTTATCGTTTTCCTTCATTTCTAATTTCTCAATAATCTGTAACTTCTCATTGATTTCATCTTCATCTCCAATATATAACGCATCATTTAATTCCTCTAATATCTCCCTTGAATTCCTTTTGTCTATTATTTTACTACTCATTATTTCATCACTAGTAATTACATTTTCCATTTTTAATTCATTTGTACTTCCTGGTATAAATCCACAATCCACCAAAAATTCGTCATTTTCTAACAATCATTTGCCTCACAACGACAACATAATATACTTTTATCAATCTCATTTACTACTTCCACAAAGATGGAATCTAACCCTGTTTTCTCTCTCAAAGCTTTTCCAAATATTTTCATTAATTCTTTAATTTCTTCTTTATACTTTGGATTCATATTATAGTAGTTAACGCACAAGCTAATTACACTTTTTATCTTTCTCATACTCAAAGATATTTGACTTAATTCTCTCAACGATTTGATCACTTTAGCCGACTCTATTTCATTATTTCCAATTAGTTTTTCGATTCTGGTCATTATCATTGTTGCTTTTTCACTTTCTAAATCATCTTTTATAACTCTCCTTTTCGACTCTTTTTCATTCAATTCCTCTTGCGACTCATACATCATGTGATTATTGTAGTCCTCTTCTGATTCAAACTTTGACATCAATCGATCCAAACGTCGACCCATTTCTCTCACTTCGCTTTCAATTCTTTCATTAAAATTATCTGGCTGAATAAAAGCTACATTATCCATTTGCGGTTTGTCACTCTGAAACCTAATCGATTTCTTTAATATGGGCCTTTGGAATTTATCCATATTTCTTGGACATGATCTAGCCATGTGTCCATAGCTTCCGCATGAATGACATTGAATTTGTCCTTGTAGATTTACTTTATCTCTCTGCGGTGATGGTGATGTTGATGTTGATCTTGACCTGGCAAAACAATTTCGTGACACATGCCCTTTTCTTCCGCAATTAAAGCATTGTAAGTTATCATTAGTTCTCTGCTCATTAATGTTCGCTTTGGTGAAACTTTTCGCACCATTTCCTTTTAACCAATCAGGCCACATTTGCCTTGGACTCCGTTGTACATTATTTTTGAACCAGCATTGATTGCTGTCATGTCCCATTCTTTGGCAATTATCACACTGAATCGGAATTGGGCTTCTCTGTACTCTATTTTTAAACCAGCATTGGTTAACATGGTGTCCAATCCTTTGGCAATGACTACATTGGATGGGACCTTCCTTTCCATCTATTTGAATATCTGTTGACTTGTTCGACTCAAATTTGGATCTAAATTTTGGTGATGGACTACTTGTTTGTTGAAAACGATTGTTTCTAATTGGGGTTACTGATCTTTCGCTTGCGCCTGAGATGACTGCAAACGACTCTGATTTTGACTGTGTGCTTTTTAAATTTAGCTCAATTTTCATTGCCTTTTTGATCAATTCATCAAAGTCATTAAAATCAACATAGCATAAAGCCTTTTTAATTTCTTTCCTTACTCCTGACAAGAATTGATCCTGCAATAATTCTTTTACCTGCTTTGCCATCTCGGCCTGTTCTGGTTTCACTTCGAACGCTTTCTCTGCAAGAGTTGATAAATGATAAGCAAACTCACTTACCGATTCCTCTGGCTTTTGTACGCGGTTATAGAATTTCTGTCGCATTATCCGTTTGATATCCCCTCCGATTAATTTCGTGGCTAAAGCGTCTTTCAACTTGGTCCAGTCATTTGCTACTATTCTTTTATCAATTTGTTGCCACGCTTCTCTGGCTGCTCCTTTTAGGTATAGCGGTAATCTTTGCACCATTATCGATTGGCTCCATCCATAGGCCGTCGCATACATATAGTAATCTGCCATAAAATCGACAAATTCCAGCGGATCTCCACCGTACTGATCCACAGGTAGTTTTTGGCAACTCGCATAATCATTGCCTTCCCTGGCATTCCCCACAGAAACTGTGGACACCGGTGTTTCATCATTATTATTTGTATTATTAACTTGTCTTTGGGTACTCATTATATTCTCTACTAGTTTTCGGCTTCTCAATTTATAAAATGATCTGGTTAACACAGGTTTTACTCGTCTAAAATTTAAAGTATTACAATTACAAAATTTACCTTTCGTTTTAATTTTGACTTTTCAACAATCAATCGTTACAAATTTTCCCACTTTGCTTTAATAATAAATTCACCACTTTAATAATTCTCGAATAATGTTCACCACTTTCAAATAAACGTTTCACTTCAATATTTATTTATTTAATTATTATTATCTTTTTCCAAATTTTTTTTTTTTCGATACTTTACTAATCTCAACAAATTTTCACCGATCTTTTTATTCTTCGGTATCACTCAAATATTATCACAATTTCAACAAATTTTCACCGACTTTTGATCACGTCGGTATTGTTCAATATTATAGTCAAATACTTTCACAATTTCAACAAATCTTCACCGACTTTTAATCACGTCGGGCTCACCAAATATGTTGGGTTTTTAATGCAAGTCGGTGCTACGATCTGACTCCTTTGTGTTCTTTTCCAAATGAATAAATAAACAAATAACCCAACACAAAATATTTATTGACACTGACGCAGTTACACTTTTACACTTGTATTAGTTTACTCACACTTGATACAATCAGGTTTTGTCTGCACTTTTCAATTGCCAACAAATCTCACGCAGGGGTAGATCTTCCAACGGGAGATATCCCTTTCTGGTACGTTCGATTTTTTAAATGGTTTACTTTCGACTAACTTTAATATTTCCTTTTTCACTCTCGTCAACTTCTGTTTTCTTTTCTTCAACCAACTGGCATTTTGTTTTCTTGTCAGTTGCTTTTATACTCGCTTGTTAATTGATTTTATTTTTGCCAATTATTTTTGGTTCTATTTCCCCCGGGCTTCCTCTTGGAGGTCTAATTTAATTGAAGGGAATTTGCTCATTCCCTTTGACGGCGCTTTTTATCCGGCTAAATTAATTGCCTTCCCGAAATTGGATTTCTCAATTCGCTCGGGTTTTCCATTGTATCGGGTTTCCCATTAGCTCGGGTTCTCCATTAGCTCGGGTTTCCCATTAGCTCGGGTTTTCCATTAGTTAATTAATTTTTAATTAATTTTTGTTTTTTGTAATTTATTCCTTTTAGGGACCCCCCATTGATTTTATTTTATTATAGCTGAACTCGTCTCATTATTCAGCATCCGCCCATACCAGTTTCCCCCAGAAAATATTCATTTTTAAAATTTTTGATTTTTAATTAATATTTTGTACTTTAAATTTTTATTTTGAATTTGGTGTTTTTATCAATTTTCACCTCATTTTTGTGCCTCTCTTGTTGAACCCCAACATTTTTCTTTGTTTGCCCCATAACTTTGAAATCGTTAAAAGTGTGCCGCAACAAAATAAGGTTGAGAGTCACTGATCTAGATGTTCTTTAACACTTAGATTCAAGGTCATAAGTGTACTTCCAATGTATATTTCTGTTTATTCGGAAGCATATATTCTTCGGTGTCTGGTGTCCATTGTGCAATGTTTTATAGACACGTATAGTTTTAAAATCTAATATATATACATGTTAGGTTTTATGATATTAAAATCAACCGTTTGTTACTCAGTCTCCACGTGTTCCAAAATCAATAAACACAAACTCCCAACGTATATTTGTTTTATAAAAATTTACAACTCTCACAATTAATTACTCAATTAGTCAACCACAATTCTCACACAATTTCAGATCGGACTCCGCTCTGGAAGGTCTCAACCTTGTACGATTAAAAATTTTAGTTTCACCTTTTGATTAAGTTCCGCTCTCTGATCCAGACTCTTTTGACACTCCTTGTCTAACTCTTCAGTTTTTCCTATAATTCTTTTTCCTCTTTTATTCTATTTCTTTAACTCCTAATGTCGTTTTCTTCTTCCATACCTAAGGCTATCGCCGATTATGTGAATTTTGAGTTTCCTTATATACTCCCATAATCGTTGTAATTGCCCTATTTTTGACCTAATTGGTTTTGACTTCCTTAGTTATCATTCCCTAATTGGCTATTTCTGTTGACCCTCTTCGTAATTCCCCTTCTTTTGTTTACCCTCGTTTATCCGGCTGTATGGATAATTACTCTCTGAATTTCCCATTTGTTTATCCTTCCAAATTGCCGTGCTCGGTTTTCTTCATCACTCGGGTTTTCCATTGGCTCATGCTTCCCATTAGCTCGGGTTTCCCATTAGCCAATTAATTAATTAAAATTTTGTGTTTTTTTATTTGCCTGTTTTGCGACCCTTTCTAAACATTTTCTAACAATTTCTTGCTCACTGTCTTTTTCACCATTCCCTAATCTACCCCTCTCCCGTTTTCCAGCTTCAATTTCGATAACTTTTCACTTTATTCCACTTCCTCAGGTTTGCGCATTTTTCCATTTCATGTCTGATTGTACCCTTTTATAGTTCTTTTTTTATCATATCTTTCTTTCCCATTGCTTCTCTGATTGACCGCCATTCAATTTCACGAATTTTCGGCACAGCCGTTTTCAAGTGGTTGATCAGCAAAGAAATTAGATGTGAAAATTGAAAAAGTTATTATAATATATATTTAAGAAAGAAATAGTGAACACATGTGATATAATTTATTCCAAAATGAAGTTGAACGAAAAAAATTCTTTAAAACATTTGCAAGTGATTAACATCCTCGAAGCCGAACATCTAAAAAAAATATTAACGAAAATACATTCGAATTCTCACTTACTAAGAATAAATTGAAGAATGTTTCCAAGTTGGAAACTGGTACGTTATTTCGAGTGGATATTTAGTTTGTATCCATGATCCGGATAATAATGAATTCCCCGAATTTTGTTATTCATTTTTACCTGATTTGTCCAGAATACGCGCTTCCTAAAAAAATTTTAAAATATAAATTTTAATAAATTGAGTTAACATTAATAAAAATTGCATACCAATTGGAAATATTTTGAGGTCAAATTAAAAATTAAATTGACTCGAATAAACAAACCTTTTTTTGAGATTTTTAAAATTTTCCATTTGTTAATTGAATAAGATGACATACAGAAACATGTTAAGATTTGTAATTTAAAAATTTTTCAGTCAAATTAAGAATCTTATAAAGTTTTGTTTTTGTCTAATTTATTAAAAAAAGCTTTTTACATTCATTTTCTATCCATGTGGTTGATAATTAAATTGAGTAAGGTATGCTTTGTTAGAACAGAAATATGTCATGATTGGAGTGCATTTGAATGTTAGGAATGGGTTATGAGACCCCCTTTGCAATAATTATTAGAAAAAATCAATCACTTATGTAATTGCCGTCACTGTTAACGATTTATTTTTACCTCTTGGTCAATTATTGGTGCTGTTTCGCCAAAATTTACTAGTCCTGGAGTCTAAGAAGTACCCGAGCCAGTTTTTGAGGTCCTCATTGTCATCGAAGGTTACGCCGCACAAGTGGTTTGACAATGAGCGGAAAATATGGTTGACACAAAGTTCATTGAATACGCCGATACTGAAAAATCTTTAAATCGAGCTTTTGGAGGGCAGCTTTATCGATTTTTTCGCATAAAATCACTTCATCGTGCAAAAGAATTTTTGTCAATAGGGACTTTTTTTTTCTTCTTATGATTAGATATTAACAATGCCCAAGAAAATCAAGATCTATATTATTTATACACATCTATTTCAAAAGGTGGTCCATCAACGTCGCCATGAAGAGCAAGCCATTCCTCAAATCACCAAAATACTGTGGTGGATCAACAACTTTAAAACTTTTCGATTTTACATTTACATTGTTTTAATTTTATTTCATTTTTTCATATATTTTGATTTTATTACTTTATTCATTAAAAAGTATTGAATTTATTTCTCACCGAAAATGTCTGAGATTTTACAAATAGATGTAGGTTACCCATTGATAAACACTGATAGTATTTTAGGATTAGATGAGACACTTTTAGTGAACTATGAGTTACTTTCTTTTATCGACACCTTGGGCCGGAGGAATTCGTGACAGTAAGCACTTGGGATTCTCAATTTGGTCGTATGGAGCTTGAATTGGGAATAGTGATTGTTAGGATTTTAGTCATACAAACAATTACAAGATTGCCCTAAGATAGTA